>JAATLQ010007714.1:16294-132358 GCA_013421005.1 Heliconius erato x Heliconius himera | reverse complement strand
ATTACATTAAAATAACTAATAATAAAAATATTAGTCTGAACTTCGTACATTTTGTCATTATATTGTATTTACGTTGAAAATAATATAATATATATTATAACAGTTTAAAATAACAGTTAAAAAAATATAATATAATGAATAATGCATTATAAAAATATAACAGTAACGCCCAACACTAGAAATCCCTAAACACAGGCAAACTTTCTAGAGGCTGGCAAGCCTGCTCCAATCGCGGCGGCGAGAGCAAGCGAAACGACGGCCAGCGCCAGTCTGCATCACGTGTGCGAATGTGGTGGACGTGTCGTCGTTGCTCGCCACGTAATCAACACGCGCTTCGACTCTCGTGCAGTGGTATATAATGACTATTGTGCTCTGTGAAATATAGTGGATGTTGCTTTAAGTTTGTACGTGATTTGTATGTAAATTAAAACGAATCCGATGTGATTTGTTACGGGATGAGAGGTGAACGCTCGTCACAGCGGCGCCGACTCTCACCGGCTAGTATTGTCTAAGTGCCACGGAATCTTGGTCCTTCCCATCGGACTCCATCGGAACATCCGCCTCTAGATTAATATTGTAAATCACAAAACGTCCATTGCTCAGTCGCCAAATAATTCACGAAACAATATATCAATATAAGGAAAACAGATAAGATATCAATATATAATGGTTTTGTTAATTATTTATTGCGAAACGTTAAAACAAAAATGTCGTCCGTGCAAATGTTTATAATACATTAGTCACTAACTATAAACTAACTGTATAGTGAGATATGAAGATAATCTGTTGGTAGATTGTCCAATATTCATTGAACGAAGCTAAAACAAACACCGTTTTGATTGTTTTAATTATAAATATGCAATGTTTTGCTTTCTTTACCGTTTTACACGGTTTAATTATTTTTTCGTTTTAACTCGTACAATAATATTTATGTAATATATATATGTTAATGTCTGAACATATTTAATAAGTTTAATAATGAACAAACTGATTTTTACATTGAATAAATGATATATTCATTTTTAACCTAAGTAGGTAGTACATGTAGAAAAAAATTGTAGGTAGGTACTGTCTTACTTGTATCAATTTAATGTTAGTTAAATGCTATTTGAGGTCTTAGTGTTTTAATAGCACAGTTATATCTAAATTAAAGACGATTACAGTAAACAAGACCGTGTCACAAAAACTTAAAGCTTTAAATTATTACATGTTTTTAATATTATAAAAACCAATTAAAAGACTATTAAAAGTTAAATAACATAATAAAATATAAGTCAACGTTATTTGCATATACAATTATTTAAGTGAAATTTAATACTTTTTTTATTTAGATTAAGGAAATCTATGGTTATTAACTTTAAAAGAGTGTTGTTTATATTTTAATAAGTCATTTAAATAGTATTTTAATGCAGTAAAGGAATCTGTTGAGTGTCCATATTTAAATAATCAATTCTCCCATTATTTGGGGAAAAATCAAATTACTCTAAAACAAACACGCTCACTCAGCGAGTAGCAGTTGAATATTCAATATATTCACGGCAAATACAAATAAACGGACTGAATAAGCGATAATAAGGTGAAATACCATTTCATATGAAACATTTTTTTTTATCAGCTTCAAGCTGTATCCCGCACACAGCAGGGTAGGCAGAGGGGACCTAGTGCTAAGACACTGTTCCCTACTTTCTGCCGAATTCTGGAGGCATTGTGTGTTGAATGGCAGAACTCAACGCCGCGCTTAACGTCGACACCAGAGCGAAATGAAACATATCAAACATGTTTCTAAAATATACGAAAATTTGCGAATCCTTATCAAGTGTTTTGTCTAGATGTAAAACAATTAGTAAAAAAAAAAAACATAATAAGTGATTTGATAACCAAATTAGAAATATATATAATATTTTTTTATTTGAAAATTTTTCTTCGAGGGATTCGAATGTGCTACCCTTGCATACAGCTAGTGAGTACGTTGAATCATAGTGTACAATAACCTGTGCAACTATTCCAAATAAACAATAGCATATCAATTTATTTGATACAGAAACGAAAATAGCTATTCTACATGATTTAATACCGTCATAAAATATCCTGCCAGTATAATATTAACTAATTTATATACTTATAATGCATATAATTTAGTTAATATTAAAACCAGTCGTGGCTCAGGGGCACAAAGTGTGACTGTAAACGCGACAGGTTGTGGGTTCGATTCCCACTCAAGGTAACGCACGAACGAATACTAGGTTCCCTATAGAGGATACAGCTTGAAGCTGACAATAACAATATTAATAATAATAAAATCATTTATTCTTCAATTAAATCTATACATATTTCAAAATAGAAGCAATTTCATCATATTACCAAGAATCTTGTAGTAAATTATTGATACAATAAAGTATGAAAGCCATTTAAACGCTACTCTATCAATAGCTCAGTACTGATAACAGTATATTTTTATCATATCAGTATCGATACGTTTATTATTAGTAATTAGATGTTGAACATTAAATGAGTGTGTTTTAAGTACAATGAACTTATCTTAGCTGAACAAGAGAGATAGAGAGAGATTACGTTGACTTATTTTCTTCACGCTGTGGTAGAGTAGGCAGAGGGAACCTAGTGTTAAGATATTCCATTCTTCACTTTCCAGCGAATTCTGAGTGACGGAACTCAACGCCGCACTTTGCTTCGGTCCCAGAGTGAGATGAAATATTTACTTTTTCGTTGTCCCGAGTGGGAATTGAATCCATACTTTAATGTTTGTGAAATAGGCAACTAAGTTATTATATTTATGAGAATCGTTATATGTTTATATTTTATTTCACTGATTAGATAAAATAGGTAGGTTTGATATTCAATAAAATATTGTTGAAAATTTAATTCTCTTACATTATACAAATGACGCTGAGCTGCATCATATATGAATAAAGAAGTACACTAGAAAGCTAAACTCTTCATATGTCCTTTTAATGTTTGACCCAGTTTTTATGGAAACGTATGGGGAACAAATCTTGTGATTTAGGTTAACTGTTTAATACTTATTTATTTTTCAATATTGTCATAATTATATTTAAGAGAATTTTCAAAGATAAATATCTATTTGAGAAGATAAGAATTATCTCTTTCTTTGATTTTGTATTAAGAAAACGGATTTAGATTTTACAACTCACTTTTCTGGGAAGGATTAAGACGTGGGCTAAAAAAAAACCACCTTTAAAACATTTCTCCTAAGTTACTTATTAACTATTAACGTATACAAAAACGATCAATGTAAAACAAATACTGTATAAAATAAATAAATTAAAAAAAAATCTGTACGACAGAAATACCACACCCACGCTGGATATAAACCCGCTCATTTTACGATAACATTAAATTCGCAATTACAAAACTAAGGCAACGTCTTCTACATTTCAGTTTAAGATAAAAAAAAAAAGCTACCAAAAACAAAGAAAAAAAAACCACTTGGTTGTGTGTGTGCCATGCTGACAAGTACTAGCTCGTGAGTGTGTGTGCGATGGCGCGGGTAGTAATACTATCCTTTGCCATCTTGGTGTCTTTGATGTCGTTGATGAAAGTTGCGCTTGCGCATTATACGCCGACATGGGCTGTTCACATACCTGCTGGGGACGAGGCTGCGGACGCCGTCGCCTTGGAACACGGCTTTGTCAACCTTGGAGAGGTAAGAGAAAGATTAAACTACTAAGAACTGTATGGAAGGCTGATAATAATGTCTTATCACCTGATAATTCTTATTGTTTTAATGGAACAATACAAAACCTTAACATTGTGTCGGTAACTGATATTAAGTATTCAAACAGTTATATTAACATTGGCCGATTTGCGGTTTCCGCGTTAATTTCGCACCTTACGCACGGTACAAGGCCAGTCTGTTACAATGTTACCACAATGTAGGGATAGAGAAACCTAGTAGTATGTATTTAATATTAAAGATATATAATAATATATTTTTAAATAGATATTCTTTATATAAACATATAAAGGGGGAATCGGAATCGAACCTATTATAAACTATACAAATAGCCACGTCTAAAATGTGTTACAATAATCATTTTGAAAAGCTGGAAATACGACACTGAATAGGCGGATAACGAGAGTAGATTCAAATATCTACTAGATTATTTTCATCTATCTTATAAAATAAAGTTGCAAGTAGAATTTGAAACGATATATATTATATTATTTCTTTGTGAATGTGGGGTTAGGAAGTCTCTATAATGTGTATAGATTACGAGTATTTAAGTTTATTTTATTTAATGCCATATACCGTACAGCAGGGTATGTAGAGGGAACCTAGTGTTAAGATACTCCGTTCCCCATTTTCTGTCGAATTCTGAAGACATTGCGTCTCAACGTTACACTTTGCAAAAAAAATATTAATATTTAATTTCCTCGAGTGGGTATCGAACCCACAATCTATCTCGTTTATAGACAACACAACACAACTAGCTTCAATTAATACCATTAATGTATAAAAATGAAAATATAAAACCATACTGAACTTATTCTGTTATTAAAGCGACCGACCGCGCTGTATCAAATGGCCGCGTCGTCAAGACTGCTGCAGTATGATAAAATTAGTGAGTTATTTTGAGTCGACCGCATATGCTTCAAACCTATGTAAAACTAAATTAAGGGAAACGTCCAATTTTGTATGTTTGTCCACGTTGTACGATTCTGTGATATGATTTGTAAACTACAATTTAAATGTATAGAAACAATAGTTTAAAATTTAAATCAGAGGCCAGTCGTGGCGCAGCGGCACAAAGGGTGACTTTAAAATCGACTGGTTGTGGGTTCGATCCCTACTCGAGGAGATGAAATATTTACTTAAATTTATATTTCCATTTATTCGCTCTGGTGTCGAGGCGAAGCGCGGCGTTGAGTTCTGCCACTTAACACGCATTGCCTCCAGAATTCGGCAGAAAGTGGGACGGAGTGTCTTACACTAGGTTCCCTCTGTCTGCCCTGCTGTGTGCGGGATACAGCATGAAGCTGATTTATTTTATTTATTTTATATTTTAAATCAGAGGCGAGGCCAGCCATGGCAAGACTAATATTTTCTTTCTGGTGTGGAGGCAAAACGCGGCGTTGAGTTTAGCCACTCAACACGTAATGCCTCCTGAAGTCGTGGTACAGTAGCACAGGTGTATGATAATAGTAAACACGACAAGTTGTGGGTCCGTTTCCACCTTGAGGAAATGAAATATGTAATATTATCATTTCTTCGCTCTGGTGTGGTGGTAAAGTGCGGCGTTGAGTTCCGCCCATCAACACGTAATCTCGAGTGGAGTGTCTTAACACTAGGCTCCCTCAGCTCTGCTACATGAGGGATACAGTCTGAAACTAAAAGAAAATATTTTAAGTGAATAGGAATGCCAGTGCAGTTCTGTTTATATAACTAATAGTATTAAAACGCTATCCCAAAAGGAAATGTTGGTGCAGCAGGAGATGTTTTAACATTTAAATCTCTTAAACTAATTCGACTTCCATTTAAAGAAAGCATTCGCCACAAGATGCGGGGAGACAAAAATAAACGGGGGAAATATAAGTGGGAAGACTTATTTATTTAATGTGACATGGATTCGTCTGTTTATTACGTACTATTTTAGTTTCGGGGGACGATAGTTCTTCGATACTAGGCATTGGGAACCACAAAAGGTTGTGGATTGTGATTATTCATTTTTAAGATGAATTTGAGGAAATGAAATATTAAGCCAGTTAATATGAGGCCAGTCGTGGTGCGGCGGCACGAGGTGTGACTGTAAAACCGACTGGTTGTGGGTTCAATCCACACTCGAGGAGATGAAATATTTACTTAAATTTATATTTCCATTTCTTCGCTCTGGTGTCGAGGTTAAGCGCGGCGTTGAGTTCTGCCACTCAACACGCAATGCCTATAGAATACGGCAGAAAGTGGGGAACGGAGTGTCTTAACACTAAGTTCCCTCTGGCAACCCTGCTCTGTGCGGGATACAGCGTGAAGCTGAAAAAAGAAATTAAATATTTTCGTTTTATTACTCTAGTGTCGAGGTAAAGCATGGTGTTGAGTCCCACTACTCAACAAGCTATGCCTCCAGAATTTAGCGGAAAGTGGGGAACGGAGTGTCTTAACACTAGGCTCTCTTTGCCTGCCCTGCTACATGCAGGATACATCGTGAAGCTAAATAATAGAAGATATTCGACTGATTAAACGAAAACAAACTGTAGATAGAGTGTTGAGTAATTATATTAGATATTACATTATATGGGGAACGGAGTGTCTTAACACTGGGTTCCTTTTGCCTACGCTGACGTGTGCGGGATATAGCGTGATGCTGGTTATTATTAAAAATACTTTTAAACTTAAATGTAGTAAAGTCTAAAACTGAAAACATAATGCTTTGTTTCCATATGTTCTATAATATTTGAGTAACTAATCGGACTTTGAGTTTTAAAGCTAAAGAAATTAAAATAGATCCGGTTGAAAAAATGTGTTGCGATCCAAACATCATATATCACACTATACTAATTCTTCCATTTTATTGTAATCCAACGGATTCAAAGGAACCCATAAAAATTTTACGACTATTTATTGGGCTACATAACAAACGCATCAATGGGTTTTTTTTCACGGTAGCGCGAGATTCGTTGTTGATATTAAAGCAATGATGGTTGGTCTTTTTACAGTTTTTTTTTTCATAAAGTATTATATTTTTTTATTTTTTTGTTTTTTTTTATATGGCGGCACATATTAAACCTGATGTTAAGGTGGTTCGCTTTAAATATCCCGGTACTTGAAAGATATTGCATGTTGTCAGAACCAAACGCCATTACCAGATCAGACTAATCAAAAAATCTTTTTAAACATTTCGCTGAGCGGGGTTCGAACTCACAACCACGTTCACAATATACAAGCTATAACTAAACTACAATAGCGACAGATAAGTAATAAGATATCCTTCAAAGACCTATACAATATTTTAAGAGCATGCAGCTATCAGCACCATTTAGTATGAAAGCCGTCGTATGATAGAGAGAGAACAGATGCTTTGATGCTGCGATACAAAAGGATGCTGTCATTTCGCCATCGACACGTTTTTGATAGGAAATAGAACATGACGCAACTCGACATTCAGTTTTTTTGGAATAGGAATATTGTAGTTCAGAATTAAATTGTTAATTGGATTTTTATAAAAACGTGAATTTTAACGTTGACGTTTGTGAAAAGATTCATAATTGAATCCTTAATAATAAATACAGAAATAGAGGACTTGTTTGATGAGAAAAATCAAATTTACGCGAAGCTCAGTTTCCCCGAGAATGAGGTAAAGAGTACTTTGTTCAAATTTAGTACGTATATACTGAGTACTAGTAATAGAGGCCAGTCGTGGCGCAAGGGCACAAAATGTGACTGACTGTGGCTGACTGACTGTTTACATTTCCTCGCTCTGGTGTTGAGGCAACGCGCAAATTTGACGCGCAATGAAGAATTCATTTCAAGAATTCAGAATTCGCCGGAAAATGGAGAACGGAGTGTCTTAACACTAGGTTCCCTCTGCCTACGTACCTACCTAGGAGATACAGAGTGAAGCTAAAAAACCCATTATATATGAATAGTTCATTATTGTAAAGGGCTTTAACAATATGCTTTAGGTAAGATATTATGGAGTAATTTGGTAACTTAAATAGAATTGTCTACAGGACAATGGTCTTGCTTAATGTGTGCGTTTGTTCAGGTTGAGCGGTCATGCGAGAACAGCTTAAACTATTATCTTATTAACTACATCTCGCTTAAAGTTCAAGTCAGTTTATGATTTTGATTTGGGAATACCCTGAGGAGTACTATGGTCTGTGCTTGAACAAAGGTGTAATATTCTCGTATCCATATCTCGTTATTTAGTCAAAGATATGTTGCAAGTTATTTTTTGTAAGCATTTGAGATTTCAACTACACGCTTTCCCATAAGATATAGAGAGCCTATTGTCAATATACTTTGGCTTTCTCTTCGATTTCGAGACATTGTATGTTGATTGGCAAAACTTAACGCCGTGTTTAGTCGTGTAATGTAATGTAAAGCCGCCAGAGCCCCGCTCTGGCAAGATTACAATAAAATTATTCATTTCCAAGAGTGGAGATCAGATCCATCATCGCTATGGCAATTTGACGCTGTTTTACTGAGTCACGACAGCTTTACATTTATATTTTTTTCAACGCTGGTATAGGCAGAGAGAACCTGGGCAAATTAGTGTTAACCTTAATACACTCCGCTCCCCCATAAGCCACTCTGTTTCCCACTTTCCATTGAGTTCTTAAAGCATTGCATGTTAAACGATAGAACTTAACGCCGCATTGCCTCTTGACCAGAGTGGAAATTCAAATATTGAATATTTCATTCCCTCGAGTCGGAATCGAACCCAAAACCGTCTCGTTTACAATCATATCCAATGTATAAATATGCATAATATTTTTATTTCATTTATTCAATGAGTAAATCAATGCAGCATCCTATAAATATACAACTGTTGCTCCTCCATTATCTTTCATAAAACAGAAGCGAACGTACGAACCAATAAGATGACATTTATCGCGCGCACGCAAATCTTCTTATCTATTAACCGTTATCTAAAGTGTGTCGACTGTTTCACCCTGATTCGGAACGTGACTTTTGTATTTGATCATTTACTAAACTAAAACTCTTGATACCAAATGAGAAAAAGAAAGAGTAATTATTTAATAGTTACTTTTAAAGTATTTTTTGCATACATTCTCTTATAACATGATTGATAAATAAATACTAAAAATACAGTGTGACAGGATTCAAATCTCAATTGGTTCCCCTACTGTTCTATGAACCTATGTATGTAGGTAAAGGTTTAAGATATATATGCCGGGGGTACGGTGAGACAACATTAAGAGACTCCCATTAAGGGATCGTTCGTCATTTCCGCTGAATTCTGAACATGTTGAGTAGTGGAACTCAACGCCACGATTTGCCCCGTTATCAGAAGCAAGTAAAAGAATATATTAAATATTGCATTGCATCCCACCAGTGGGAATCCACTAATAAGTTGTTTACAGAGGCACGCTTGTACCCCTACGTCACTACTGGCCTCTAATGCTTCTATATACATATTTTATCAATGTTTATGTCCTGTGGACATTTAATTGCAATAATGCAAACGACAGACACAACAATTATATTATTAAAAGTAATGAGAACGGTGAAGAACCGACAGTGACTCACTCGTGGTGACAAGTGAATGACGTAAGGCCTATATTATTTGAAAAAAAGAACACCGTTATTACTTGTTCTTCTCCAAACCCATTGTAGGAGTTTGAATGTTTATTGCTTTTCTTTTAGATATTGGCCGTTATGTTTGTGATGCATATTTGGTAATGATGATTCAGATTTAGTTTTCGTGTCTTCTAAAGTGTCTGCTTTTGAGAAAAAAGTATTTATTAACTAAAAAGATTTTAGATATTTTTGTGTGCTACTGACCTGATTGTTTTTTTTTTTGCAAGTCTTGAAATAAATCAGCTTCATGCTGTATTCCGCACAAAGCAGGATTGGCAAAGGGAACCTAGTGTTCCCCACTTTCTGCCGAATTCTGGAGGCATTGCGTGTTGAGTGGCATAACTCAACGCCGCGCTTTGCCTCGACACCAGAGCAAAGAAATGGAAATATAAATTTAATTAAATATTTCATTTCCTAGAGTGGGGATAGAACCCACAACCAGTCGGTATTGCAGTCACACTGCAGTCCTCTGCCTCTTCTTTCTCTTCTTTGGTCAAAAGATCTTTTTATCGTAACTAAAAAAAGGGTTGACTAAAATCATGACCCCGGAGATGCCTAAGGTTAATAATGTAACAATAATTATAATAATGTTGTTATGTTTTTTATTTGACATTATTTATTTAATGGGCTATTATCCATTATTTTTCTGATAACTTTATAATAAACATGACCTCCAATTATTATTAATTTGATAAAACTACATTATACAATAATAACAATTAACGAATACTTTAATTAACAATATTTTTATATTATTTTCTTTAACACAATTTCTTGTGTTAAAACTGTCCAGTTATTTTATTTTTTATGTTAAACATCAAACCAAATAGATCATGGAAGCTTTTGAATCTTCTATCTGACAGACGACTATCTAAGAAAGTAATGGTATAACATTGCGGCGGCGTTAAATTCCGCCACTCAACCTGCAATGCCTCTAGAGTTACGAGGAAAATGGGGAAAGGACTGGGTTAATACTAGTTTCCCTGCTGTGGGCGGAATACAGCGTGACACTAAAAAAAATAAAGGTACAACAAAGTCAAGATAGAAAATATTTGCTAAGATTTATTGCGTAATTTTAAACCAAAATATCACAGAATTTAATTTTGCTAATAATATACAAACTATATAACCTCACATACAACGACACTGTTCGTAAATAAGCGTGTTACAGACAGCACGCCGTGCACATCCCATTACTTATTGAAACATTAATTCTAATGGGTCTGCGTTCCTAGACAATAAACAATAGATTTGTATCATTTCCTACCTGCCTACTGTGTCGTATTCAATTTAAACCTTGCTTTTCATTTACTTTTGTATCAAAAACCTACTGTTTTTGGTTAAATGATCTTAAAATATAACGTTCCGTTCCGCCATTCAACACCTCCGGAATTCGGCGGAAAATGGGAAACGGGGTGGCTTAAATCTAAGTTCCATATGCCTACCCTGCTGTATGCGGGCTGTTATTTTTTATTTTGATTTTAAAATTATTCTTCTTATCTATTCTCGATTTAAAACAATTCTTTTCGGTGGACGGAAAGAATAGTTTTAATTGAAAAATTCATTTCAATATGAAGTAATTTAATCTTTGAATCGTGTAGTAAAAAGTGAATTTTATATTACTATTGACATTTGCCTCGCTTCTATGAATTGCTTCTAGAGTTAATTAGATTTCAGTATTGTTATATGTGTTCATTGTTTGTCTATATTAATTGTCGTAAGGCAATATATAACAATTTTAACTGAATATAAGCATTATCTTATACTTAGTTACAGTAAAACGGATCGGTCTGTAAGTGAAAGATATGCCAGAAAATCTTCAAAAAATGTAATAGAACCTAAAACAATGAGTTTTCAAATTTTTGTCTCTTTATCTGTGAGTTTGTTCATGCTAATCTCAGAAACGGCTAAACTTATTTAAATGCAATTCTTAATAAAAATGATAACAATTCAAAATTTTTTATAGCCTATTATGAAACTAATGCCAACATTGCCTTTAGAGATTGTTTGTTTATGCGGTAGTTCAACAAAATATATGAAACTGTGTTGGTAGGAGACCTCGTCGTTAACTGTAATAAGGCAATTCAGTTCAACAAAGATTGTTATAAATGATATCAATTAGTTCGAGCTATGCCAATATTGGCCTCAAGTAAATCGTGATTAATGGCTTTGTGCTATTACCTAATGAAGATATTCTTAGATTTTGCCTGAAATATTTGATGGAAAATTATTATATTATAATTTGAAATTACCCTTATGTATCCCGAACACAAAGGGAACCAGAGTGAAAATATAAAATATTTCATTTTGCCGACTGGCGATGGAACCCACACCCAGTCGCGTTTACTGTCACGCATTTGTGCCCTTGTGCCACGAATAGCTTTTTACATATTATTATGTTACCTATGCATTATCCCCTAAGTGTACAGTAGCAGAGAACACAAAAAGGAATAATATTTTAGTGGATGTCGCGTGCGAGATGTGCATTAATCGTGATGCTTCGTGCAAGAAATCTATTGTCTGTACCTCGCATCTTGTAGGCGTCTATCATAAATTATTGTGTTCAAACAGCTTCCCTCTGTGGAATTTTATTAATATAGATATATATATATATATATATATATATATATATATATATATATATATATATATATATATATATATATATATATATATATATATATGAGGCCACTCCTGGCGCAGCGGCACGACGTGTGACTGTAAAAACGACTGGTTGTGGGTTCGATCCTCACTCGAGGAGATGAAATACTCAGTTAAATTTATATTTCCGTTTCTTCGCTCTCTCATCACACAATGCCTCCAGAATTCGGCAAAAAGTGGGGAACTGAGTGTCTTAACACTAGGTTCCCTCTGCCTACTCTACTATGTGCGGGATACAGCGTGAAGCTGATTTTTTTTTGAGATATATATTTTACCTTTGTGCATTTTACATATTTTTACGTCATAGACACAAGGAACCTAATAAGCGCGAGTGCCTCCATTTATCATAACAATATAATAATAACAATATAATATCGATAGATAATAAATTCGAACATTTGAATTGAATATTTTTTTTCAAAATTAATTAAGTACCTAATTAACTATAGTAAAATCGATTTATTAGTATATTTGATCGAGCACAATTTGATTTTCAACAATACGCTATAAAATATAATAGGAAAGCAAATATAAACCATAATCAAGTTATGTTGAGTGCTTAATGATATGTAAATGGAAGATTTATAATATAATAGGGTATACGGAATATTAATATTTTGGGTCCTATGTTTGATTTATATAAGCACAAGTGATGGATGATTACGTCGATACAAAACAATTTTGAGCTAACATTTTCAAAGTAAATTCAGAAATGTAAGGTGAGCACAAAGACTGCTGCCAGCGTCGTATGAAATAAAAGAGATTCGGCGTAGTTCAAATAACATGAACAGAATGGCGCCCGTTCCTTTGTAGATAATTCCTGTATAACAATAAATATTGTTTTAATTCTACTTAAAAAGATTTGAAGAATTGGGTGAAAAACAGAGATAAATTCTGTATGAAATGAATGAGTGTTCAATATATTTCTGTCCTGAATTTACATTTCTTTTTCAATATTATCATCAAAGTAAGAAAAATGTTTGTAATATATTACCTACATATAAGAAACGTTACGAAATAAAATGTTAGAAATAGTAGTTTTTAGTACATGCCCAAGCTCATGTTTCCGGTGATGCGATCGGACGCATACACATCATAACTGTCGGCGAATTGCCAAAATGCGTTGGCTCCGCTGCGGAGAATGACCTACAGAACTGTGTCGTTGTCTTTAAGGAAAATAATAAATTTTCAACGTTGTATCTAAATATGTATTTACAATTCAGTAGAATGTACATATGAAATAATATTGCGGTCTGCCAATAACGAAGTAACCTACTCTATTATATTTGGTCTCTGGAGTTAATTATATTATATTAGAGCAAATGTTCTCAGCTTTACGTTGTATCCCGCACACAGCAGGGTAGGCAGAGGGAACTTTCTGCCGAATTCTGGAGGCATTGCGTGTTGAGTGGCAGAACTCAACGCCGCGCTTAGCCTCGACGAAATGACGACGAGCAAATGTGATGTTTCAGCAGAATCAATAATAATTTAAAGCTCAAGTTGTTTAAACATCACAAGCAGCGACAAATCGAAAGCCTAACTAAGGAATAGCTTGAGAGGATTGTAAAATTGAAAAAGCAATTGTGAGAGATTCTCGACAATGAGGCTTGGTTCGGAATGAGATTCCGTTTTCTTTCGTCTCCATTCTGCAGTCGAAAGCGAGGGCGGGGTTGGCGACTGTCTTTTGTGAGGGGCAATCGTCGTCGGCTTAAACGGTCCCCTTGCCTCAGGGAACGGGTGGCTCGGGTCGAGGGGGTACCTGCTTTGTGTGTCGGCGGCTTTATCTTCCAACGGCCACAAAGTCTGTCGCTTGGCCTTCACTAAACCGATTGCATTAATTTCGCCTATGCCTTATATATGGCTTATGGTGGTAGGTTGATTTTATCGACTATTGAACTTTACTTAACTATTATATAACAAGCAAAGCATTATAAATATATATTTTTTTAAGTTTTTGGGCTTATATCAATAAACCATAACTTATATCGCCGTTGTTGATAAGTAAAACAAAACAATTTATTAATAAAAATTCGTAATCGTATTGCAGTTGTAAAAAGTCGAAACTTTGACGTCAGTCGTAGCGCAGGGGCCAAAGCGGTTGTGGATTCGATTACCAATCGACGAAATGAAATATTTAATATTTTAATTTTCGCTCTTGTGAACTAAGCATGTAACACCTCCAGAATTCGGTGGAAAGTGGACGTGTCGTAATGGGAATGGAGTATCTCACCCCTAGGTTCCCATGTTCTTACTGTCTACCCAAATAAAGAAGAAGCCAAAGCAAAAAAAAGAAATTAAGTTTATAAGTCGGTGCGGATAGTATCTAAGCAAAGACCCGATGTCGTTACACAACAGGCATTTCTTTCATTCCGCAAAGAGGATTCCAATTCCGACGGATCAAATTAATACGTCGTCAAAGACTGACACTCAAAGGAAACAAGTTAAATGAGATGTGATACTTACAACTGATTATTAATGTACAGATAATAAACGTATATAATAGTGTTTTTATCTTGAATAATCATTTTTTTTGTTTTGTATCTTGCAAGAGCTTAGATTTTACAAAAAACACTTGAGATTTTGATATTTGATGTATAAAACTCATAAATGGTGTTAATTTAACACATCAGCCAGCACGCAATTCCTCCAGAATTGGGCGGAACATGGAGAACGGAGTGCCTACTGAACACGCAATACCTCCAGAATTCGACAGATATTATGTTACATACTTTGGCATATAATATTTCAAGCATTTATGAAGGTATTCCTTTGATATAGGAGCAATATAATCAGATAGTTTTGTCTTGATCTGAACAAATGGCGTCTTATAGACAAAGGGTTAGAGTGTTGAAGCTTCAATAATTTTCGATCTGATAATATTCAAAATGTGGAAATTGTTCGCCGAGATATTCGGAAATAACATTTACAAGATCGCTCTTTAATTTGAATTCCTTTGTTAGTAAATATTATACTTTGGGTTATTGCTGTACTCTTTATTACTTTGTCATCTATGTTTGATTAAAGTTGACATTTTAAAATGGTTCTACACCTTCTAAGTATTTTTGCATTTTTACTACGCATACCTTTTATTACGTGGCGCAGAGGCACAAAGTGTGACTGTAAAATCGACTGGTTGTGGGTTCGATCCCCACTCGAGGAAATGAAATATTTATTTGAATTTATATTTCCATTTCTTCGCTCTGGTGTCGAGGCAAAGCGCGGCGTTGAGTTCCGCCACTCAGCACGCAATACCTCCAGAATACGGCAAAAGTGGGGAACGGAGTGTCTTAACACTAGTTTCGCTCTGTCTACCCTGCTAGGTGCGGGATACAGCGTGAAGTTGATTTAATTTTATTTATTTTGATACTATATTTCAGAAAAGTACGTACGGAACTCTACTTAGGTTTTGAACGAAAGTCACCCTCCACGTTCTTTTATTATCAAAATATCGTAATTACGGGGTAATTTATCAAGTCATCTCATACCCTTTAGCTGTTAACATACCACAACTTTTTAAACAGAAAAATAAAACGTTATTTGAACAAAAACCCTTTATTCAAATTAAAATGATCCCCAAGTCATCAAAAAGTGACCTCTCCCTTTATTATATCGTAGGCATTTCGAACAGTTACGGATATGTATATTGGAAAAGGTCCGAGTTCCTGTTGCTCTTTATCTTAAATCCATTGACCCAACAAATTGCCATCTTACGAGTAACTTGACTGATCCATTTATTTGTGTTTAGTAAGATTGTCTTATGTTATGCAAACTATATTTGGGATTTGGGTCTTACTTGAGTGATATTAAATTGTCCTTCCAAATGGAAATATTTACTGTTTTCTAGATAATATTTGAGGCCAGTCGTAACGCAGCGGCACGAAATGTGACTGTAAAACCAACTGGTTGTGGGTTCGATCCCCACTCGAGGAGATGAAATATTTACTTAAATTTATATTTCAATTTCTTCGCTCTGCTGTCGAGGCTAAGCGCGGCGTTGAGTTCTGCAACTCAACACGCAATGCTTCTAGAATTCGGCAGAAAGTGGGGAACGAAGTGTCTTAACCATAAGTTTCCTTTGCCTACCCTACTGTGTGCGGGACACAGCGTGAAGCTTTTTAAAACTTATAAAGCTAATAAAATCTTTAATCTCGAAGCTCAAATCTTTTTAAAACAGTTCTTGTATAACTTTTACTTTTTACATACGATAACTTCACGATGGTATCTCAAGAATTAGATTGGCATTAAAACTCGGATAAAGAAAACCATTAATTCTGAAAACTTTTGGAATTTCTATCGACTCGTTGCTTCTTACTTGGTATGCGGTTTTACAAAGTTTGAATGACTTCGTGATACGTATCATAAACTTCACCGACTTGTTGAACTATGAAAATTCTGTAAATTAAGTTCACATTCAAATATCGAAGATTTAATGAACTTGATATTAATGGAATATGTCTTATTAACTGGAATCCAAAGATTACTTCCAATTTAAACTTAGTAAGTACATTGATGAGGCCAGTCGTGGCGCAGCGGCACAAGGTGTGACTGTAAAACCGACTGGTTGTGGGTTCGATCCCCACTCGAGAAGATGAAATATTTACTTAAATTTATATTTCCATTTCTTGGCTCTGGTGTCGAGGTAAAGCGCGGCGTTGAGTTCTGCCACTCAACGCGCAACTTCTCCAGAATTCAGCAGAAAGTGGGGAACGGAGTGTCTAAACACTAGGTTCCCTCTGCCTACCCTGCTGTGTGCGGGATACAGTGTGAAGCTGAAATACATTGACTTAGTACAAGAAAATGTTTTAGAAGTATTTTATTTGAGCGTGCTTACTACACTTGTACAAACAGTCGATTTATATAAAATTTAGACACCAAAACACTTGTCATTGGCCTCTGTAGTTACCAACCGCTTGAAGCTATTATAAATCCCGAATAAATCGAAACATAATGACATAGAGTAGACGCCGTAATAAGAAGCTACTCGTGTTATTAGAATGTCAGGGACTGATTATGCGTAGATACTAAAGGTGGTCCGACATTGGACGAAGTTGAAAAAAACTTGTACCTGAAGTTGTCCTAATGAAGGTCGCAGTTGGGAACGGACATAGTTATTAGTATTATTTTCATTATTATTATTTTAGATTTACGCTGTGTCCGGCACATAGCAGAGTTAGCAGTGGGAACCTGCAAACCTAGTGTTAAGACACTCCGTTCTCATTAAGACAATTCTGAAGGCATTGAGTGTTGAGTGGCGAAACTTAACGCTGCGCTTTGTTTCGTAACTAGAGCGAAGAAATGAAAATATTAAATATTTTATTTCCACGCGTACGAATCGAACTGACAACCTGTCGCCTTTACGTAGCACGCTTTTGTCCCTCCGCTACTACTAGCCTCAAATGGTTATTATTATTACTCAGCTTATCTTTAAGATGTGAATCTTGATGTAAGACTGCTTAAAGTTAAATTTATTATAAAACATTTTACTTATGGAATAGGGAAGATATAAATTAGTGAAAGATCAGAATGTCTCACATTCTGTCGGAAGAAAATCAATGGAATGTTAAATGTCAAAAACAATTCAAATATATATAAACATTACTATGTATAAGATTCATCCTTTGTATCAAATTCACAAGCATCGCGTGCGGTCAGTACGTCCCAACTGATGATGGCATCATCATCATTATTATTATAACGATCACTAATCACGTTGTGCCTTAACAAGAAATTAATATTTTTTTCGACAACTATCGCTTATGGAAATTAAGTACTTAATTTTTTGCTTATATTTATTTGAATACTGTCGGAAATAAAAAGATAATTGATGATTATAGGATATTCTTTATCTTTGTTGGTGATACGAGACCAAAATGGTGCTTAAAGTTTATGTTCTTAATGTGACTACTTAAATATTACAGGACACTACTGTTAAATACTAAAATATTACAAGGAAAAATATTTTTTTATAAAATATTTTTGTTAAGTACTTAAATATTACAAGGAAAAAGAACTTTTCGTCAAGGCGTATAATTTTTATTAAAGGTAACAACGTCCATTTTGTTTCCTTAGAGAGATTATAAATCTCGACTTAAAGTTTCTTGTTTGTTGTATGCTCTTCGTATCTCGAGTTTTCGAGTTAATTTCATCAATAAAGCTCTTATCCTTATTACTTTAACAAGTAGGAGAAGATACGATTATTTACATACTTTTCATCAGTGTTATAATATAATATAATTATTAATATTATTACAATTTTTTATTAATTGCTATAATAAAGTAGAGCTATAGAAGACCATCTTTTATTACTCAATTTCAATGTTCATTCACATAATATAGCAGTAGCTACATTGAAAATAACATTCCCATAGGTATTAAAAAATCCTTTCCAAAAAGAACGTTAAGTGTTCTACTTTAGCCCTATAACCATAAAACAAGATAGATGATTAAAACTATTATAGAACAGGTTCTTCACTATTTACAAGACAGTACGGTTGCAGCGAATGATATTAACATTGCTGAAATAAAAACATAAGCTGTATAATCTTTGCATTCTCAAAGATTGTTTATTTTCAGATGTGTATCAACAAAACAAAAACTACATTCCTTTGAAATTGTGGAACAATTAGAGCTGCTAATCGTTGGAAATGTTCTTTTGCAACTTATATTTATTGTGGACACTCGACTACATATTTGTATGGAGACTATAAAAAACGACGAGGGACACGCGGGACATCTGCTTAAAGTTTTGTTTTGTTTTCTATTTAAGTCTGGTTCGAGTAAATATATGATTATTTTTGTTTATAATTTATTATGGTTGCGTTGTATTAGCGTTTATTTGAGGTTAAGCTATAATAATTGATTTGCAGCAAATTATTGTTATATTATATTGAAATTCATAATGAAGATTGAGGCCAGTCGTGACTGATTGGAAGAAATTAAGTATTTATTTAAATTGATATTTTTTTCTTCGCTCTGGTGTGAAGCAAATCGCGGCGTTGATTTCCGCCACTCGATACGTAATGCCTCCAGAATTTGGCGGAAAATTGGCAGCAGATTGTCTTAACACTAGGTTCCCTTTGCCTACCTTGCTGTGCGGGATACAGGTGAACCTGATTAATTTGTTTTTATAATAAATATTTAATTTTAATAACACGAGTAGGTACATAGATCTCATATTTATCAATTTCGGATTGTTATATAAATAACATACATTTGTTGTGATGATGTCTTATGATGACACCGAGTGATTATATCGCCTTCCTCTCAACATTGAGTGTTTAATCCAACCGTCAGACAAGCATCATCAGTTGGACATCTCAGTCGTCACCACTGTGGTGCCATTCAGATATCATATATCTAATCATTTTATTAAGCCTTAAGGAAATTATTTTCTTTCTTTTCTCCGCTCTGGTAATACAAACTGAGGCGTTGGGAAATGCCATCTAAACTGCAGTGTCCACACATGTCTTAAATTTTAGCGGAATGTGAAGAACAGAACGTCTTGACAATAGAGTTCTGTTTATTCATCGTCCGGAGACCAAATGAAATATACAACTGTGTAATATACAATTTAGTTAAGTTATATTAATTATTTCTCAGTAAAACTACAGAACCCTATAAAATGATAGGTTGGTTAAAAAATATTATAGTGTATTCCCAGCTCGTGCGTCCGCGGTAGGTCGTACGCCGCCTTCATAATAAGTCCATTTGAATCTGTTCATCTTTTATTTGCTTTGCGGCTCGCTGTGTTGTTTTATATTATTTTGTACCAACCGTCTCTCAGATTTCGTCTTTATCGTTATTGAAGAGGTCCTTACTTTATTTTTCTAATACTTTATGGTTTTTATTCTTTTGCTGTCGTTACTTATTATGTTGTTTTATGTTATTATTTCCTTCGTTTGTTTGAGCTTTTATTACTTGATATTTAATTAGCACTTTATCTCAGAGGCCGTCGTGGCGCAGTGGCATGCTATTTCTTATCAGACAAAGCGCAGCGTTGAGTTACACTAAACACACGGAAAGTGAGGAACGGAGTGTCTTAAGTTATTTCATCTCATTGACTATTATTAAAACTTCTATTTATATTTGAGATTTGCGGGATAGAAATAATGCATAATAATCTCATTATTAGATATATATTTCTTTACTTAAATGTATTTTTATATTTTTAAGGATTCTTAATCTTATTTCTTTAGATTAGATGCCGTATACGACTTGTTCTAAGATATTTATTATCCTATTAGATTAAAAGACGATGACTTTTAGATAACCACATTCGGTATACGTTTCGCAAACTATTAAATACTGTTTCTTGCATCGTACGTGTTCTAAACTTTAGTTGTAATAAATTTTATAGAGATAAGTCCACCTTTTACCATAATTTTACTAACCTCTTGTAGTTTTATTGTTTTAAGTTTATGTGTATGCGATCTCTTTGTCTTGCTAGTTCGAGACAAACACGTATGTTTCATATAAGAAGATTTAGTAGAGATTTACAATATAATAACCGCACGAGGCCGTCGTGGTGTAGGAGCAGGGTGTGACTGTATGGCGACGGTTGTGGGTTCGATAGTTCCAACTATAACATATAAGCCAACCAAAAAACCAAAATACTAAACCAACAATAACTATAACATATATCATATAAGCAATAGACGGAGAAAATCTAATGGCTTTTCTTCACATTAATGAAATTAATTTCTTTTTTTTTTGATATGCAGGATACATATAGGAGGGGAAAATGTAGTGTCAAAGCTATCCTTTCCCCACTCTGCCCGGAGCTCAACGCTGTGTTTTGTTTTTTTACCAGATCAAGTAAATTAAAAAAATCATTCCCCCGATTACATAACCATCGCGTTTTTCCTCTAGATTAGATTTATGATTATGAAATGAGAACTGAATTATTTATGTTTAGTTACTAAACATAATAAAATAATAAAATATTGAGTAGTAAGTTTACGTAAGGTAATTAAATTTTAAATACAATGTACTAAATAAAAATTGCTTTAAGTACTCTATTGTGACAAATAAGCGTCCAATAAAATGTATTTTAAATTATCTCATTACCATTATGACTTGTACATTAAAGAATACGAGTCACAAGAATGACCATTTAATAGTCTTAAGAACAACAATGTTGTTTGTTTATATGACTTCAGTTGGAGACATCTCGTTTAGCTTTGATGACGTTCGAGATATTTGACTCGTGGTCGTGGCTAAAGGGCTAGTTCTATATTTTTTATTGTTAGTTTTATTTCACTAGTTTGTACCTATCGTTTATTACACTGTTTGTTATCAAATATTATACGTATGGCTAATAAGTCGCGCCAGGGCACATGCGTGCGACCATAAACGCGACAGGTTGTGGTTTCAATTCCTATTCGAGGTAATAAAATATTTAATATTTTCATTTCCTCGCTCTAGTCACGAAGAAAATCGCGGCGTTCAGTTCCGCCACTCAACACAGAATGACTTTAGAATTCGGCGGAAAGGGGGGGACGGATGTTTCTTAATAAGGTACCTTCTGCCTACCCTGTAATGTGCGGGATGCTGCGTCAGGGTTAAAAACGTCACAGCACATGTATTTATTTAGTATTACTTTCTAATTTTTGCCAAATAATAATAAATGAAGTAAGTCAATTTATATCGATAAGAACGTTTAGTTTAGAGCGGTTAGGAATGTATAGTTCAGTTCAGAGCGGCTGGACCAAATTTTTATATCGTTTTAAATATATTTCTATCCCTATTTTTAATAATAAAAAAAAACTGACTACCTTGCCTATGCCTTACTACCTATTTTCATCTCTTTCTGTACCATCTTAGAGTTAAAGTACTCGTCATTTGAAAAAAAATCTAAATACAATAAATATTTATTTAAATCAAGACAACACTTAAGTCTGCACTCAAGACAAGCGTATCGCAATCTCAGCACGTGAACACTAAAAATACAAAATAAGCAACGGGATTACGGTTGGGAGAGATTTACGCTAGCGTTTTAATGTCTCGCTCGAGACGACACTTGCAATTTGTCTGACGCTACGGGAATTTTCAAGCTAGTTTGTCGAGTTTTTAACATGTAATTTTGGAATCTCTGGTAAATACACTATTAGGTACTACTATTATAGAGATCTTTAAATGTTTAATTAAGGCCATGCCATCGTGGGGCAGTTGAGCTGGGTGGTTGTGGGTTCGACTCGTGCTTCGGGGGTACTAAATTGTTTTCATTTCCACGCTCCGGCAAAACAAAGCGCGGCGTTGAGTTTTGTCACTACCCTCATGTTTCGAAATCGAATTTTTCTAGATCGACGTTTCATCTGAATTTGTTTCTTCTGATTTGGTTCGTAGGTAATATGCATTAAGCGCAGAATATTCTGTGCAAATGGCACAGAATATCTAATCATTTTTTTTTTGTAAAAATGTTTAACGGTTTTCTATTATTTAATTTTAATTAGAAATTCTAATTCTTTTACAGCTTAACTTTGTCTACTCAACAATATGATAATTAATCCGATTGGTCTGTGCCTTTGAATTATAAATTATGTTTTTTATACATGAAAACACTCCAAAGTATTTTATCCCTTAAAGAAGAAATTTATTAAAATCGTCCCTTTGTGGTTGTTCGAGATTGAACGTGGCTTGTAATTTCGTTTGAATTTTACTTTAGTTTTAAAATTTTGTAATAAAATGCTTTTATAAGACTTTCATAACTTTTGGACAATGAAAATAGTTTAAATTGAAATATTTTTTCTAATCTAATAATTCAACTTTAAAAAAACACTTTGGAATTTTAATAATGAATAAGTAGTAGGTAAAAATTATTTAGAAGATAAGTTACACGCACGATTTTTTTTTCTCTCTTTTTAATCGATTCGGACAACGTTGTAATCGACGTGCAGAATTTTAAATAGCGATCTATTTCTTTGGCAGCTAATGAAACGTAAATCCGGTTTTGAGTTTCACAAAAAAGGTGACCAAGGCCTAACCGCAGAGCCACCAACATTTGATTCAATTTTAAACAATAACTGATATGAATTTCAAATTATCTGACGTTGACGTGCTTATAATTGAGAATAATCTGAAATAATGCTGGTCAAATTACCTGATGGGTGAAGGTTCACATTGGCTAAAATAATTTGACAAGAATATTTGGATCAGCACCAATCGATACGAAACGGTAAAAGAATGGAGTGTTATTTCAAAAACTTTTCTACGCCAATATATCCAGAAACAGGAAATATAAGATGTAAAAATGAATCAAATCTCCAATTCAAAATCAAATACCGCCATTTAAAATAACAATCTAATGTAATAAAAGTCTCAATATTCTCTGGGTCAGCGTAAAGTACGAAACTGCAGCGTCCGCAAGAAAAGTGGATTCGTTGCAAAGTTTGCAAATTCACTATCTGGCTCAGCATCTCCCGCAGCATGAACTTGTGAACTTACGATCCAAACGGATAGCCGCACAGCGACCATTATCAGGGAGACGGGAAGCCCGTTCAAATCCAACTCCAGGCACGTTTCCTATATATAACTTTAGACCGGTCTAGATAAGGCAAACTTCGCAAATTGCAACCATTCCCAACTTCTGTTTCAGTTCTTATATGTGGAATACAAAACCAAATTTATATTCCAGTAATATAATGCAACTTTTCAAACTGTCTTTATTTCATTTTACGATCGTATTACGTGTGCGGTAAACTCGTGCTGTGGTTTACGTTCATATTTATTATTGTTTAAGTTACTGGATCAAACTTATGAGTTAAATATAAATTATAATTAATTAATGTTTAATATGTATAAGTGAATGAATTATTACCATTTCTTCGCTCTGGTTATCTAAAGCGCGTCATTGGAAAATCTCGAAACGCAATTTAGACGGAGAGTGGAGAAGTTAGCCTCTTGAAAATACTCTATTTGCCTTTTCTGCTATATGCAGGATTAACCATGAATACATTTCACATGGATAGACAGACATGTTCAATCTCGATGACTCTCTAAAACTAAACTGGTAAATAGTTTTGTAATTGATAATTTTATAAAATTTATAAGACCTCGACAACAGCAAATATTAAACTAAATAAGAAAACATTTCAACAGAAATTGGGGCAACCGATTATACTTTTCATACAAAAACTAACAATGAATAAATACCGCTGTAAAATGAAAGACATTGTGTAAACATTTTCGATCAACGCTATTGGGACGCTGAAACAAGAAGAAACATCAACAAAATCAAAGCACTTTACAAAAATGAGGTATAAATTTTAAAATCCAACCTCTCACTCGAGGAGATTGTTCGGGACGGCTGACAGGAGTTGCCAACAAACGGCCCAGCTCTCAGATAGGGTGCATTTTACAGTTCCCAACACGATTTGTTCAGACTTTAACTCAGCAAAGCCGAAATTATTCACGAATAGTAAAACGACAGAATTTATCACCACTCCAACGACCGGATAGAACGAATTTCGCTTTCGTCTCGTTCTTAACTGACAGTAATAAAAAGATTATTTGCGATGAATGGTGAAGTCTATCGTTCTGTCAATTGAATGTCATCCTGATATTGGTTGAAGGGAACATACGTCTTCAGTTCATACGTTTGGAGAAATATTTTTCGTTTTATGTTTTATGCATGGATGATGAGGTGTCTTAGGCTATCGTGGTACAGTGGAAGTGTTTTGACTGTACGCCCGGTGGTTGTGGGTACTATTTCTACTCGGAAGCGTTTTTTAACGGATAAACAGTAAACTAGTGAGTTATAATAGCCGCTGTAATTGCAACCACATTTGTAATTTCAAAGGGAACATTTTTAGTACGATAGAGGCAGGATCTGGAGGCATTTTGTTACAAAACTTGTTTGAAGGATACTAAAACTAATAACTTTTACTATAACTTTTTAAGCAAATAATTTGGTATTCTTAAACTTCTGACACCCTTTTCGTTTAGTTGTGTCAGTACATGTATTATATATTACAACACCTTAAAATACGTCGCAATATCTTTACAAAATGAATATAAAAGCCATTTGTATGAATTGTAATGGAATTTGAATGGAAAGAAATCTCAATTTTTACTATGTAAGAAATTATCCCGTGAAAATTAATTAGACGCAAACAAATTCATTTCCTCAAGCTTTTGACCCTAAGCCGTTGAACACGTGCTTGCGATAACTTAGTTCCTCGAGGTTATTAGGAACTTGCCCCAATTAGAAGTTAACATTTAGAATAGCGAGAGTTTAAGTTGGAACGTTATAATTGTGTTGGGAGTCAGTTTTATTATTAAAGTTTCTAATTTTGTTTCATTTGGTGCCTTAATTCAGACAAATTAGATGTTATTTTAATGAGAAACGCGAGTACAAATATTTGGAAATATTATTCGGTTATATAAAACTTTATTATTTTTATAATTTCACGCTGTACCCCGCACACCGCGGGGTAGGCAGAGGGAACCTAGTGTTATGACACTCTGTTCCCTATATATTTTATTTGAACTGTATTTTATGTGAATACTTGTTTTTTATTTTATTTTGAAAATTATCATGTTCAGTGTGATTAATACATTTATTATTTAAAGTCAGTCCATTGAAGCTTAACATAAAAACAGATAATGGATTAAGTAAAATAAAAATATATGAATATATTTTTGTTTATTTAAAATATAAATCATATCCACAATTACTTTGCATATTTGAAAAGGTTACAAAGCTTTTGTCAGCTTTGCGCTTTATTCCGCCTGTACCAGGGAAGGCAGGGGGAGACTAGTGTTACCCTCTGAGAGGCTGGTGTGACACTCCGCTGCCCACTCTCAGTCCAATTTTGGAAACATTGTGTGTTGAGTGGCGGAATTCAACGCTGCGCTTTACCTCGACACCAGAGCAAAAAGTTGAAAATATAAAATATTTTATTTATTCGAGTGGATATCGAACCCACATTCTGCCGTGATAAACACACGCTTATATGCCTGCATCACGTCGGCCTCATTATAAGTTAATAACATATAAAAAATGATACTATGTTTAAATTGAAACAACTATCCATTTCATATAAGACGTCTAGTAAAAAATACTTTTATAAAATAGACACGAAGCACTTGTATATTTATGTTGTATATATTATATTATATTATATACCTCTTGACCAGAAAACAAGAGTAAAGTATATAATATCTTTCATACAAATACATATTCGACCTAAATCTCGCTAGCGTTCTCCCAATGCTTATTTACCTGTCTTTTAAATGTTCCGTGTAGGTAAATTAAACGGCGTACGAGGCCTTTTAATTTGCATTTATATTAGAAATGATATCTTCCACTTGTGTGAGCCGCTTAATAAAATTGATGTAAATAGAAAAATATTTAAATGTGCATCGCTAGGCCAGTCGTGGCGCAGAGGTACAAGTGTATGTATGTAAAGGCGATAGGTTGTGGGTTCGAGGTGATGAAATATTTATTTAAATTTATATTTTCATTTCTCCGTTTCTTGTGTGGAGGACTCCCTTGTGCAAAGCACGGCGTCAATTTGAGCAACTCAATACGCAATGCTTCCAGAATTCAATGGAAATTGGGGAACGGAGTGTCATAACACTAGGTTCCCTCTGCCTACCCTGCTGTGTACAGGATATTGCGTACAGTTACGTAAAAATGTACGTTGACCGTTTCTATTGAGGTAGATTTTTTAAATAAAATAAATAAATCAGCTTCACGCTGTATTCCGCACAAAGCAGTGAGCATGTATTCCGCGCTTTGCCTCGACACCAGAGCAAAGAAATGAAAATATAAGTTTAAATAAATATTTCATGTCCTGGAGTGGGGATCGAACCCACAACCAGTCGATTTTGCAGTCGATTGCGAGTCGATTTTGCACACTGTATGCCTCTGCGCCACGACTGGCCTCCTCAGGTAGATTTAATACATACTATTTACGATTTAATATATATATTCATAATTCATACTTTTTTACAACATAATGAATGTTATAAGAAATAATATAATCAAAAAAGTGTGAATAATAATTGTTATTTTACAGTCATGTTTTATAACTAGTATTTCAATTATATTTGTATAGAGAGAAAAATATGTTTTCTTATACCTTTTAAGTATAGAAAAGATATTTAAAAATATTATTTACACACGCAATACTAACATATAAATCTCCAGTTTATTCCTGTGATATTCTCATGCTATCCAGGATGCTGGCAATACCGATACCGATAGTAAAAAAAAAAATCGCGATACAACTATGCTAGGAAAAAGGGCAGATGACGATGACTGGTTAATTATTGGCTCCGACACTTGGCTCTAAACAAGTTTAAGTTGGCTGACGTAGAGGATCGCGTCGCTGCGGGAATGCTGAATTAAAAGTGGAAATGTAGGGAAATTGGATTCCAAGGATATCCTTGTTTTAAAGTCCGATTTGAAATTGAATGTTTTATGAGTTGTTTTTTTTTATATTTTGTGAATAAATATGAACATAGGATGTAAGAAAAACATTGGGTTGGTATAGAAATGAAATATACTATTGTATGTATTATATATTTACCATATAGGCTAAAGGAAGATGGCTGATTAGTTGTAATATTGAATATGTTTCTCTTTAATCGTATGGTTTTTACCATACCATATAAAACTGCCAAATATTTAAAATTTTATACTTTGTTAGCTTTTTTTTTCATCTTCACTTTGTATCTCGCATATAGCAGGGTAGGCTAAGGGAGCCTATTGTTAAAACACTCCGCTACCCACTTGTTACTTCTTGTTAAATTGCGGAACTCAACACCGCGCTTTGCCCCCACACCAGAACGAAGAAACGATAAAATTATATATTTCATTTATTCAAATGGGAAACGAAACCACAACCTGTCTCATTTACAGTCACACGTTTGTACCCCTGCGCCATGACTGGCCTGAACCAAAACATAATACACAATAATTAATAAAATCATTATAGAAAAATAACCACAACCACAAACGTCCTCCTTACATCAAGGTTCACTTCCCTTTGAACAGATGTAAGTAAGATCGTAACGGTAGAGCGGTACTAACGAAGTTCTGTCAAGACCGTCAAAGGCAGCCTAGCTGAGCGTGGAAAGGTAACCAAAGCCTTTGAAACATTACCACCGAAGAGGACTTTGCGTACGATTGCAAATGTTCTCTTGTACGAGCATCTATATCATCTGGTTTGTGACGTATGAAAGAAATCATTGTGGTGACGTTTTTAAATTATTACCAAATATTTATGTGAAATTTATATGTTTATTTTTTTAAGTATTATTTATTTATTTATTTTTTTTAGCTTCACGCTATATTCCACATGTAACAGAGGGAGCATAGAGCTAGGACACTCCGCCCCGAAATATGCTGAATTCGGGAGGCATTGCAAAGCATAGAGCGAAGGAATGGAAATATTGAATATTTCATTTTCTCTAGTAAGAATCGAATCCACATCCTGTCTCGTTTACAGTTAGGTACACCCTTCTGCTCCTGAGTCATGACTGGCCTCCAAATCATTGTTGCACTGACATTTTTAATTTATTGCCAAAATATTGAAATTACCTTACGTAAAAATTATATGTTTATTTTGTATAAAAAATAATTCTGTAATAAAAACTTTAATATTAAAAAAAAACAACATACATTTTTATTATATTTCAAAGTATACATATAATAAACTATAAAAAGTTTCAAAAGAATATTCACGATACTCTACATAAATTGCGAAAAGGTAACGACCTACATTTTACATAAAGTGCTTAGGTATTCTTTTTTTATGGTGAAGTCATTTACCTCCTTTTAACGAAACGAGAGGAGGTTATATTTTGAAGGTTGGTCATCTCTGCCCCGGGTGTTTCTTATCGCCAGCGCTGATAAGAACACTTGACGGGTCCATCAAATTAGGCTTTTACGACACTATTTATTATATCTATCTATCACTCAGAATTTTCTTTTTTTGGACCCGGCTAAGGTATTATTGTGTTTTATTACTGTTCTTAGTTTATTAAAGGAAAAAGGTATGTGAGGATTTTCCTTATTTAGTACAGGCAGTTATAATAAAAAAAATATGAACTATATAAAATAGTAACGGATCGGTGTCTGTATATGGAAGATTAATTGGAGTTTTCACTATTGTATTTTGGCAAGCTCCTCGCAATATTGTTTTTGTTTTATATCATTCGGTTTATGAATAAAAAACG
This sequence comes from Heliconius erato x Heliconius himera, assembly GCA_013421005.1. Lineage (NCBI taxonomy): Eukaryota > Metazoa > Arthropoda > Insecta > Lepidoptera > Nymphalidae > Heliconius > Heliconius erato x Heliconius himera. The sequence goes on along the minus strand of JAATLQ010007714.1, from coordinate 103,215 downwards.
TTATACCATTTTAAAAGATATTGTTCCACGAAATTGAATTGACTGAAACTTAACTTTTCAATATAGGCAAAGATATTGTTCCTAAAGCGAGTAAATCAATAATTATATAGTAATAGTACAAGCGGGCGAAGCCGCGAGCGGGTCGCTAGTATAAAATAAATATAGCATCTATAGAGACATTTGACTGAGATGCAGTAACTGCGTTGCAGAGGTCCGTGAGCGCATTGCATTCCACTTCCGCGCGACATTGTAAGTGCCTATATGGAGACCTGCCAAGTGGCAAGGCCACGGCTATTCGGATCTCCACTAGACTAAGATTTGATTAGATTCGCCATTTTCCTTTTATCTTTTATCTTATATAATAGAAATTAATGACCTTTACACCAAAGGTCTTTTGTAAAGCAGTATAATATGTATTAAGAGGCCAGTCTAGGCGCATTGGAACAAGCGTGCGACTGTAAGTGCGTCAGTGTGGATTTGATTCCCATTCAATGAAATGAAATATTTAATAGTTTCAGCTCCAGTTTTATTAAAAGAAGATTTTAATATGTAATGTATCCAGATATTTTATTAATTTATAGTGCTAAATAATCAAAATATTTTAATTTATATAATTATTGATAGTACCTGTATCTAATCATCTCAGTCAATTACAAAACAAATAACAACGATGAACTCAAACAATAATAATTATAATATAGTCTATACAGTTATACATAGATTTTAGAGAAGCAATTCAATTAGAGCACCTTCAATAGACGTCCAATGTTTGTTTGATTAATGGTGATCGATAGCATCATAGCTCTGAGAGGATTGCTCTCAATAATAAATAAAAAAATAATAAATCAGCATCACGCTGTATCCCGCACACAGCAGGGTAGGCAGAGGGAACCTAGTGTTAAAACACTCCGTTCCCCACTTTCTGCCTAAATCTGGAGGCATTGCGTGTTGAGTGGCAGAACTCAACGCCGCTCTTAACCTCGACCCCAGAGCGAAGAAATGGGAATATAAATTTAAGTAAGACTCGAGGAGATGAAATATCATCTCCTCGAGTGGGGATCGAACCCACAATCAGTCGGTTTTACAGTCACACCTCGTGCCGCTGCGCCACGACCCGCCTCAAATATAGAAAGATATATAATATAACAATATAGAAAGATATTTAACTAGAATAGTAATCGAACCCACTACCATAGCTCAGCATGTTCCAACTGAGCCACAACGTCATCTATAACGAATAATATATTATATTATGTTATAACACTAAATTTCTTTTCCCAAATTATATTTTAATATTCCCGTGGCCCATGGGCAATTTATTCCAGTCTAATAAACGAAACGAATACTTTAGGGACGTTTGGGCCTATCGTTACAGAACAGCTCATTAAGTGGTTTAGCTTAAAGCTATTATAAAATGAAACCATTTCTCTATTTACTATTTCCCTGCATTGACATAAATTTAGAAAAATTGATACAAATGAAAAGAAATATTTAAATTATATTTCTATCTTTCGTATAGAGGACAGTCGTGCAAAAGTGTGTAACTGTAAAGTCGACTTGTTGTGAGTTTGATGCCCATTCGTGAAAATTTCTTAGCTCTAGTGTCGAACAAAGCACGGCGTCGAGTTCCGCCACTCAATACGCAATACATCCAGAATTCAAAGGAAAATAGAGAACGGAGTGTCTTAACACTAGGCTCCGTCTGCCTACCCTACTGTGCGCGGGATACAGCGTGAAACTGATCCATAAATTTAGATAAAATAATACAAAAGAAAAGAAACATTCAAATGATATCTTATCTTTCATATAGCCGGGTAACACGTGTACTCAACATTACTAATATAAGAATATGAAACATAACGAAAGCCCGTAAACTATGGTGAGGGCACTTCAAACGCAATATTCGGGGCTATAACTGTGGCAATATGAAATGTGTTTCGGTTGGGACGTTTTATTCGTGCTGTGTACGCAGTGTAACGTAATAACAGCCACCTGCGACGTCGCTTTGCTACTTCTAAATGGTAAGGAATAATAGTATAAGTTATATTATTGAGTGTCTTGGCAAATTTTAAGTAATTTTGACTGTATATAAAATCATACATATATTGAGGCCAGTCGTCGCGCAGGGGCACAGAGTGTGACTGTAAAACGACGGTTGTGGATTCGATCCCCACTCTAGGAGATAAAATATTTACTTGAATTTATATTTCCATTTCTTCGCTCTGGTGTCAAGGCAAAGCGCGGCTTTGAATTCTGCCATTCAATACGCAATGCCTCCAGAATTTGGCAGAAAGTGGGGAACGGAGTGTTTAACACAAGGTTCCCTCTGCCTACCCTGCTGGGTGAGATAAATTAAATTAATAAATATAAAATCATAAATTATATCATTTTCACGCTGCATCCCGCACATAGCTAGGTAGGTGCACTGTACATGATTGTGATTTTTGTAAACTTATGGGGTCATATTAAAATATATTCCTTGATAAAATACTACAGCTTCTTTTATCTAATCTGAAATATTTCAATTTAAAATCAATTCCATAAAAATAATATGTATGTGTGAAGATATTTTTTTCTTTTTCTCTTAAGGTTTTATGTAGGCTAGGTTAGGAAATTCGAGGAGAAAGAAAAACATCGTTATACTCATCATCATCATCCTGATCTCCATAATTGAGTACGACGCTCAAATGTAACGTTTTAATGTCATTAAAAATCATACCAGTGATATAAGGCTAACCACAAAGAGGTACAAAAAGATTAACTTATTCAATACCACATGATTCACTTATTATTCGAGTTATTATGATTAGTGTCGTTTATGTCATCGACCTTTCAATAACGTGTTGTTGTGTCATCGTTTAATAAGACCTGAAGTGCGCAAAATATCAATTACCTACTTAAGATAATTGTGTAAAATTGTAAATATATTTTATTTCTGTAACATAATTATATTGAATATTGTAATTTTTTAGCTAATTTCTTGGCTAAATTTTGTTCAAGTTTTTGTTTCTTTGGCTTCACGCTGTGTCCTGAACATAGGAGAGTAGACAGAGAGAACCTAGCGTTCAGATACTCCGTTCCCATTAACACACCTTTCGCCGAATTCTGGAGCGTGTTGAGTGACGGAACTTTGTCTCGTTACCACAGCGAGAATATAAAAATATTAAATATTTCATTTCCTCTAGTGGAAATTGAATTTTTATAATATCAAAATACCTATATAAGAACAGTTAAGTTCTTAAGTAAAATTTTTCACAAAATTTAAGAGTACAATAGTCATTTATTTACAGTGTTTTATTATAATTGAACGCTCCCATATAAAGATCATTCTTGTAACACGTAAAGTCTGCAAACTGATGTTGGATATGTGCCAATTCGTTCTTAAATGTGCTATGCTCGATTCAAGACGTATCGTATTGGTGGAGAGAGGAAATAAAAAAGAAGCCAAATAAGAAACTTTTTTGCGAATAAAATTGCCGAAACGACACCATTTTTCTTACTTTCGACGACGTATGCAAAATTAAACTCCTGATTCCTTGATGCATAGTACTCCCCAAAAAGAATCCACAATTACAGATAGAGATTTTGTTTCGACATCGATCGGTTGAATATTTTTGTGATAAAGCTATCTGTTTTCATTTTAAGATAGTATAATTTTCTTTTATTGCTGACAAAATCCTAACCTTAATTTCAAATGGTGAATATCTTTTCTCTTTGAATAATTTCTCCTACAAATCGTGATTCCATTAAACATGGTTGTATTAGGGGCGTGTCCGGTCTCAATAACATCGTCATCAGAATCGATGGGTGGAATATGGAGATGAGTTTGGGAAGCTCCGCTATTTCTGGGTCAATGTTTTTTCGATAGGGATAGGTCTTCGGTGATAATGTTTGAATCTTTTTCCAAATCGTTTCCGTACATGAGATTGATAGCTTCAATATGAGGAATGCTCTAGATTTTGCAATATGAACTAACTTTTATTTATATTTCTGCTTATGTATTTTTATTGGGCCATAGTATGTTTATTAATATAGACTATAGAGGTCAGGCACAACATAAATGGGTCAATAATACATTGTTATCAAATGATAATAATATACATCAACAAAACAAGCGTACATATGAAATAATAGTTTTTTTTTTCATTTGTTTATTTTGTTGCAATTGGAAAATACTACCTTTATTACTTTTGAATATGAATTTGAATGTTTATCACGTTGATAGATTTGTAGCAGCATATCGTTGTTTTTAGTATTTTTAAAGTGTTATTCCATACTTAGAAAAGAACAATACTTATTTAGGAAACGTATGAAAATTCGAACGTAGCAAGATTTGAACCCGCACGCCCTTAACCACAAAGCCCTACGTTCTCAGATCACTGATTTTTGCTCGTTTAGGTACAGATCGTGACGATCTTAAGAGCTTTGTTTTCATTAAATTCACGGGCTACCGCAAAAACGGGGCAAAGATTTACCGCAAAGACCGTCACAAAAAGTGTTCTACAGCAAAAAGATCATTACCAAGTCTTTCAAAGCTAAAACGACAAAAACTTGTCAGGATATTGGTGTGAAATAATTTATGTCCAAATTAATTTTGCATCACAATGGCGATTTTAACCGCGTTATATATATAAGAAAATTTAATTATTCGTATTTTTATTTTCATTTTACTCAAAACATATTGCAACGAGATTTTTTGCAAAGTTCTCTAACTTACGTGATTTTTATAAATTCAGTTTTGTACATTTAGATATATGAATCAGTCATCTGATATTAGTAGCTGTAAGAAAATATTTGAGTAAAAAAAGTAAATGGTTTTAAGTTTTATGTTATGCAGTAACAATTTCTTCAAAATCTATATAATCGAAAATATCTATATAATCTTTATATGAACATTTACGGGTTCCCCGATATAAACGCATGCCTATAATAATAAAATTTAATAACGAAAATTGTTACGTTTAGTACCTTGAAAATAAACAGGAGAATATGATGTTTCAAAATTACAGACATCTCTTCTGTTTGATTAAAATTTCGAACAATTTTGAACAACCCGTCTTCGTAATGTGCACTTAAAACTGCATTTCTGTGCACTGTGATATAATAAAAAGAGAATTAGAAATTCGTTCATTTCGTTCAAATGTATTTTAATTATACTTTTATCCTTTAAGTTGTTGTTATGAAACTCATTTCGGACCGCTGCTTAAAATAACAGGCTTTACACTCGAAAATCCAAATTACCTCCATTTACGCTTTCGAGATGGTTTAATTAAAGAGAACTAAGATTTTAATATAACACGTACAATGGTTATCCGTGTTATTATTAAACAAAAATGGCATGGTTTTAATTTTGCTCTAGTCTTTTTTGTTACTGATTCAAATTTCAATACAAAAATTCTACAACAACAAATTTGTGACAAAAGATATCTATTCTAAACCTAAAATCATTAACAATCGTTATAATTATTGTTTTGAGCAGGGTGGGTTACACTTTATCTCGAATTCAGGCGGAAGCGGAGAAAAGAGAGTTTTGACATCAGACTATCTGTGCCTATTCTTGTGCAAAACAAAGCCAAAACTGAAAGATAAACGTCTCAGTGGAATAAAATATTTGGTTAGAAATAGAATTGCTATTCTTGTAGGTAACTTCCCAGTTCGCACAGTAATAAAACAAGAGCGATATATTTTATTCCAGTTCCGTCAGCAATCAATATATAGAATGGGTGTGTGGCGTCAGGAACACGCGCTACACTTTATTACTTTGTTCACGTATTTTTTTATCTAAAATTATATCTAAGTATATAACATTAATTGATAGAATGAAGGCTGCCTTGACCGCATCGTTGACCGACCGTGACCAAGGAAATTCAATACTTTATGCAGATTCTCATATTTATATGATACGAATGACCCGCTTGCGGCTTCGACCGCTTGTGCTACAATATTGTTTATTTTATCTGAATTATTTTCGTAATCCAATATCATTATAATTTTAAATACAATATCCGTACAGTGAAAAGTAAAGTTTCAGCCAATTCAATGAAAGCCTAAGGCTAAGTTCAGAAGACGCACGGAGCTACGAAAATGGAAAACGAGATATCTATTGATTTACTAATTCATGGAATTATACCTTAATGTTACTAGCAATTTTTCTTATGGTGATATGCAATATCTTATAGCACTATCTATCTAAATATACTGCACTAAATCAGTTAAGCTGGTTCCGAGATTAGCCTGACAAACGGATAAACAGACAAAAATCATTGTTTTGGGTTATATTACATTAATAAAAGCCGTGAATATTTTTTTTATGATATGTCTTGATGTACAGATAGCGATGATTTACAGTTTTTTTTATATGTTTAGATTTAAATTACGTTTACAGTTAATTTTAAGAATGCAAACTATTAGAATATTTCAAATAGTATGAACGTTTATAAATAAGTTATTCATTTTTAGACTATGATAAGAATGCATTTCCTTTTTGTACTTAAAGTGCTCTTATAACTTTTAGTCGAGTGTAATAGATTTATATGGTTGAACATCTATATTAGACTGGAATCCCAGGTCCCTCCCCCAGACCTACGTCATTTTAGTAAAGCTGAAATTTTAGAGGAGTCTAATATTAAGACTGTATGCATACTTACTAACTTGAAAGTGGGGCCCTTTCAGGAATAGCGCAAACTAAAGGTCATCAACGTTAAATTAGAAACGCTCATATTTGAATATGTTTTTAAGAATAATGTAACAAATGTATATTTATTATTACCAGACCTTTACTCCTGTCAGACGTCCTTAAGGTTGTGTAAAATTGGAGCAAACTACGTTATACTAGCAAGCCAAAATTTACATATATTATTTACGGCACTATTTCAAGTCCTATTATAGGCACCCAGACCAATCCCATGGCTCTATCAACTTCCCAGAAAATTTCAGTTTTGCTAAAATGACGTAGGTCTGGGGGCCCTGGGATCATGGTCTATGTCTATACTTTATACTTATAAAAGAAGTTCGTTTCGTTACTGTTCGGTGTATGTACATGGAAGATAAATGAGAAAAATAGTTTTTGTTATTTAACAATATAAAACCACAAACCACAAAAACAAACGTTTGTGAGTTTGTCTGTCAATATGAAGTATTTTGTTCGACAAAACTATGTTTATTAACTGTATTATTGAATTACCTAATGATATAATCCAGGTTAGTAAATAAATAATTGTGTAGTTCTCTAGTAAAAGAATAAAATCCTATAGTACTTATAACGCTCCAAATAGCTAAAAAATCCCATTTTTATTCACACGTTATATGTACTAGCCTGTAAAGGATGAATCTTTACAGCCAAGTTATTAGCGACGTGAAAGTAGGATTGTAGAGAGCGTTGGAAAATGAGTCATGAATTCAAAATTTTTCTTTCACTCATTTTCAGCTTGTAAAAGACAGTGTCAACGAAAAAAGCATGCAAAAATCCTGTCTGAAATAGATTGTTCAAAGGTTGCAATTACAAAAAGAAATTTGAAATATGAAAATTTATAATAAGTAGGTATTTTCCTATTTTCAAATAATACGTAAAAAGGGGATTTAAGAATATGATATGTAAAGTGAGAAACTCTCTCTGTCTACCATGCTATACATAATACAGCGTGAAGCTGCAAAAAAAATCTTTATGTACTAATAAAATATACGTGATAAGCGAATATATCTACTGTATATAAATATTCTAAATCACCGATTTTATATTAAAAAACTTTTCAAAAAGGTCTTTGAAGCTTGTCAGATATTAGATATAGATATATACATTCCACCATTATGATTACATTCTATTTTATTATTCATCAAAAATGTCGTCGCTAAACGTGCTTTAAATTTTAACTTGTCCCGAAAGCAATTATGAAACAGTTTTAACCATCCAAGCATATGTAAATTGGCTAATAAAGAGAGTGACGATGTTGAAGTCGTATTTAATGTTGGAATACCTCAAAAGTTCTTGAGTTATCGCCTAAAAAGTGGTACAAAACCTTCCATTATTCAGGGAATGAGCTATAAATCTGGTAACACCTGTTCGCGCTATAATTATTAGGTCGTAGCTAAATCCGAATCGATTGGTGGATTGGAAACCGCCTTTGCTGATTTGATATTTCACTTTTATTTCGTAATCATTGTTTGCCGAATCCGAGTTAGGATTTTACTTAATTAAATTAATAAGTTTGGGAATTTGCATTTTGGAATTATTCGTTTAATGGACCACAAAATCTTTCTTTTTTAATCTTTTTTTCTAAATATATATAGCTACAAGGCAATAAAGAAGCGTAAATAAATACACAATAAACAGTAGGTATGTACTTATAATAACTTTTACGAAAACATAACTTTGGCTAATTAACGTTTCATAGCAATTATTTTGTTTTCAGCAATACTGAGTGAGCAATAACACAATTCCAAGGCATATTTTTAGCTTCACGCTGTATGACACACAGCAGGGTAGGTAGAGGGAGAATAGTGTTAAGACACTCAGATCCGAAGTTTTCGTGGCATTGCGTGTTGAGTCCCCCACTCAACACGCAATGCCACGAAAACTTCTCACTTGACACTCAACACCGGACTTTTGCCTTGGTGCCAAAGAGGAGAAATAAAAATATTAATTAATAAATAATAAAAAATATTAATAAATAATAATTCATTCTCTCGAGTGGAGATCGAACCCAGAACCGTCGCGTTTCAGTCACACCCACGCCACGACGGCCTCGATAAATTATATAAATATAATAAATATTTTATGCAACAACAGTGACTGTACTTGACGTCACTCTTTATTTACATTTCTGAGACGCTCGTGATTTCCCTTAAGATTTAATTGTTTGCTTTTTCAAAACACGAATGTTATTGTGAAGTTTTAAATTTTCTTGGACGAGGAATATGCTTATATTTATTCAAATTTATATCTTCATTTCTTCACTCTGGTGTCGAGGCAAAGCGCAGCGTTGAGTTCCGCCATTCAACACACAATCAGGCTCTGGAGTTCGGCGGAAAGTGGGTAACGGGTCTGTCCTAAAACGTGAAATCGTGAACCGCTAAATCGTGTCTTAACACTAGGTTCCCTCTGCCTACCCTGCTGTGCGCGGGATACAGTGTTAATCAGATTTTTTTATATATATATTTTAATAATATACAAATAATAAACGAAGCAGGCTTTAATAATTAATGTTTACATTACAGTTCAGCTTCATTTATTATTGTAAATATATTTTAATTGGCAATAAGGTCATTCTCACAAGTGAAAATAATCTTCATGCACAATCTGCATTGATCAGTCATAAAATGTACTTAGATTGCGTTTTTGTACTTTATATATACATTTAAAATGTAATTTGGTTAAAAACGTAAGAAACGTAGGTTATATTAGATAAAACTAATTCTTATGATTGTATCTTTGAATTTAGGCGGAAAGTAGAGGACAAAATGTTTAAACACTAGGTTCTCTGCCTACGCCACTATATCAAGAAAATCATGAATTAATTTATTATAATTATATAAATATTTAGATTGTTATAGGAACCAATCTTTTTCTATACTTTTTCTCATGTGAAAAGTTTCGGACTTAATAAATTTCAGATAAAATCTCCAGAAATAGATCTTAATGGACTATTTTATGGCGCGCAGTAAAATGTTTAAAGTGTTAAACGGTGATTTGTTAAACCACGAGCATGTATGTAGTTTGCTTATTTTACCCGTATATAGACACAAGTAAAGTTATATGTTTGTTTGTAGATTTTATTTTGCTGCAAAACAAAAATAAATCGACGATTTTATAATTATGTTTATAAATTTTGTGAAATTTCAATAATTGGAGTTAATATTTGATTTTACGGTAAACGCGACAGGTTGTGGATTCGATTCCAAATCGTAATAAAATATTTAATATTCTCAGTAATGAGGCCAAGTGCGGCGTTAAATTCACCTCATAATGTTTCCATAATCCAGCGGAAACTGGAAAACGGAGTGTCTTAAAGGGAACGAAGTGTCTTAACACTATGTTCCTAGGTTCCTTGTCTACCCTGCTGATATGTGATACAGCGTGATACAAGCTAGAGTACATAGAAATAATAGGTAAATAAAACTGCAGAACAAATATTAGCACACAATCTTGAATGTTTCCGTTTAAATATGTTTATGTACATACTACATACTATGATCTAAGAGCGCCCCGGCTAAATACCACTGGGACAGTAACTGCATATGTTTAGCTTTAAACGTGTGTTGGTTTGTATGTTTAAGTCTACGACGTTGAGCTCCGTTACTCAATACGTATTGCCACCAGAATTCGGCTGAAAGTGGAGAGCGGAATGTTTTACAATGTGAAGTTGAAAAAAAAGAGGTCTAAATCTAACACAAAATCTAAATTTAAATTCTTTACAGTAGGATTTATGAATCAATCAAGATATTTTTTTGGTTTATAACGACACAAACGCGGCTTCGCCCGCTTTGACTTGTTGTTATTATAAAGTCCATTTACATAAAATCTTTACATAAGTTGCAGCCTATATACTATTCTGATATATTATAGCTAATAGTAAAGTTTCATCACATTCCGTTCAGTAGTTTTTGTGTGAAAGTGGAACAAACATCCATCCTCACAAAGTTTAACATTTATAATATTAGTACGATTATATTCATACAATATACATGTAGATTTACGCTCATAGAGTAGGCAGAAGTGACTTTAATATTAAATAATTTTAATAACCTTTCGCTCACAATGTGTCAATGTGTGTGTGTCGAGTGTGCATCGAAATCACAAACAAATGAAAACAAATTATATTAGAATTTTATAATTAGATCACTTTCATTGTGTTTGGTGAAATAAGATAACAATATATTAGCTAAGCGATAATATTAAATTCTATGAATTTCCTCTTACTTTAGTAATAAACTGTACATTAATGATGTTTTTTTCTGCTTCACCGTACACAGAGGGAGCCTAGTGTAGGGGCACTATGCTCCCCACTTCCGAATTCTGGCTACATTGCGTGTTGAATGACGGAATTCAACGCCGCGCTTTGCCTCGACATCAAAGCGAAGAAATACACTTTTGTACGCATGCGCCACGACTGGCCTCTATATTTATAATCCAGTACCTAAATATACCGTACAAGCCAATAAATACAAGTTAAATGAGTTTATTTTGTAGAACATCTCATATATTTGCACCATATAGGACGAGGCACAGTTTAATGTCAAAGTTGACAGATTAAAATACTCATATCATGTAAACATGACCCATATAGTGTTTGGCGCAGTTGAGCCGCTGCCAACGCGCAGGGGACCTACTTTAAATTAATACAAGAATTGCCATTTTTGTTATATGACAAAAATAGTATATGTTTTAGGGCCAATGCGTCTTGTTAGTGGCGTTTTAGTATGTGTTTTTGTTTGGGAACAGAATCGAAACCGCCGTACACTAGGAGTATACGGCGGAATGTTTCAGCAGAATGTAATATATTTATAAATATTTTCGCTTTTATTTAAAAATCACAGTGTAATGTAAGGTTTTGTTGCATTTGTTTCATTTTAAATGTGGATAACGAAGAATCATTAGGTGCTAAGAAGGAACACTAGGTTCTGCCTAATGTCTGATGTCATTTAATGAAGATTCTTTTATCTTTACCCTTTATCCCTTACCACGTAGGAAGTCATAGAGCATAGATCGCTAAACGTTACGGCCATACATACGAGGTTGATGACTGATCCATCCGCCTGTGGATCATTAAGCTTTTTATTTAAACCTTTTCCAGTATCATCGATACTGTAGCCTCGAAAGTCAAACGATGCTCCCACTGCCTCTCTTACCACCCACTCTTGCTTCGTAAATCAGACACTTAAGGATACTTAAACATACTTGAACATAAGAGAAAATGTTTTTGAAAATTCTTACAAACTAAAAGGGAACAGCTGGTAGTTTCAAATTGATGCCCCTAAATATATTTCTGGTATAAATATGTAATAACTTTTCTTTATATTTCCCAATTCTAGAAGTAACAGTTTTCAAAGCAAATATAAGTTTGCAAACTTTATCGTTGCAAATATAAAATATTGAAACTTTGTATGCACTAGAGTAAACGGGAATTAGATCATCATATTGAACGTTTATATAAAATAAACATCCATATGTAGCGTATTTGGAACAATTTGCATAGAATAAGGAAGAGATGCACAAGGAAGAGATATTTATACAGAATTGATAGCTTAAAATAAGTTACTGTTACTACTGTGCCGTTTCGTAAGAACTCTCTTCACTCAACACACAATCCCATCAGAATTTAGCGGGAAGTGGGGAGCAGAGTGTCTTGACACTATTCTCCCTCTGCCTTCCCTGCTACATGCGGGATACAGCGTGAAGGTGTAAAAAAATAGAGTAGCATATAGGCTATAAATTATGTTAAAAATCAGCTTCACGCTGTATCCCGCTAGTTATGATATAATTTGTTATAAAAATCAACATTCATATTTCACATTGCAAATTTAAACGAACCAGTTGTATTGACGTAAAATACGATCACATATCATGATTTTGATCGGCTCTCAATTGTCCCGGATGTAAAGCACACGGTTTAATCTCGCACACGTACAAAGGGCACTGTCGTTTAGTATTCTGTAAAGCGCTGCTAATTAGCCCTGGCACCTACTGGCAAATTACATTTACAGTCTCTGCGACTTTGTGTAGGCCTTCTATTTAGATTTTAGTATATATGTACGTGATTAAGGAGCTTATTGAGATTCTGTAAACTCGGGGTTGTGGGTTCGATCCCAACACAAGAAAATAAATTATTAATTTAAATTTATATTGTTATTTCTTCGCTCTGGTGTTACGATGTTGAGTTCAACGCACAATGTCCCCGGAATTCGGTGGAAAATGGGGAACTGAGTGTCTTAACACTTTACCTACCCCGCTGTGTGCGGGATACAGCGTGAAGCTAGAAGTAGTTTGATAGAAAGGTCACTTAAGCAGTGTTGGGTTCAAAATAATTAATAAGATTTTTGTTGTTTCAGGTATGTCATATGTGTCACTTGTTCAAGTTGTTAGCCGCATCAAAATTACAAACCACAAGTAAAGAGTAAGTTAGTACGATATTTACGATTTTACGGTGTTATTTCGATTGAATCATCGACTAGTATAACAGATATTTATTAATTAGTTCCATTTATTTTAATGCATAAATATTATAACATTAATTATGTTTCTGATTATTATATTTATTTACATTTATATTTTCATTTCTTTGCTCTTGTGTCGAGGAGAAAGCGCGGCGTTGAGTTCTGCCACTCAACACGCAATGCCTCCAGAAATTGGCGGAAAGTGGGGAACGAAGTGTCTTAACACTAGGTTCCCTCTGCCTACCCTGCTGCGGGATACAACGTGAAACTGAAAACAAATATGTTTCTGAAAAGCCTATGTGCTAGTTAGTTATAATAAGATTGACAGTAAATAACACTGTTAAATAAAATATTTTTATTAATAACATCAATTTTCTTCTCTAATTTTAAGAGAAAACAAAGGAAAAGTAAAAAGAAAATCTAATCTACCCTATACAATACATCTAAACTCATATAATAAACAAATGCTATAGACTACCTAACCTGAGACCTAATTATAGGTCAACGTGACCGATAGTACCGCGATACCGATCTCACCATTGTGCCAGGACGGATGCACCACACGCTTCAATATCGCGCCTGCACAAAGGCAGCTAGGGTTGTGCTGCTAGTTGATTAACGTTGATTTAATTAACTTCTAGATTTGATGTTCTGTGGTTTTGTTAAACTTATTTGGTGAATTCGTTTAATTATTATATTGAAATGTTTATTTAAATTTATATTTCTTCGCTCTGGTACCAAGAAAAGATTGAGTTCCGCCACTCAACACGCAATGCTTAGAAAAATTTGGCGGAAAGTGGGAAACGGAGTGTCTTAACACTAGGTTCCCCCTGTCTACCCTGCAGTGTGCGATATACAGCGTGAAGCTGATTTAATTTTGGTTTTATGTTCATTATATCAAAGTTTCTTTGATATTGTATTATGTTTTTAATCTGTGATAAAATATTCTTGTGTATATTTAATATAGTTTATGCTTAAAAAATATTTTATGATGAAGTTAATGAGAATATAATTAAATTTGTTTTATTAAGACGTATTATAATATATAAAAATAACTTGAAGGTGAACCAAGACGTTATTACCTACGTTTTATTTTACCTTGTGCAAAATGCAATGCATTTCTCATTTATATTTCTTTGTGTTTTAAATAATATTTTATTATAGTCTTGAAAGTATTATCCCTATATATGTATATAAAAAAAATGTTATATCTAACTGGAGATCTCGGAGTCAAAGCGAATGAAATGGGCTCGTGTCAATACACTGTTTGTACCCTGAGTACCTATTTCTCACATTTTTTTCTCAACTTCACGCTGTATCTCGAATATAGCTGGGTTGGCAGAGAGAACCTAGTATTAAGGCACTCCGCTCTCTATTGTCTTTAATTTTCGAAATATTGCGTAAGTGGTGGAACTCAACGCTGCACTTTTGCCTCGTCAGTTCGCTAGAGCGAGGTAATGAAAATGTTAATAAATCATATTAAATAATTCATTTCCCCTAGTGAAGATCGTTACAGTCACACATTGTGCCCCTTCGCCGCGACGGCCTCAAATTCTCAAATTTAATTTATCAAATATTAGATAAGTCTCAAACATTCGTAGGTATAATGTAGAAAATTATATATTAATTTTATTATTGAAATTCCACTATTAACCGCGAAATGGGGAACGGAGTGTTTTAACACTAGGTTTATTCTGCCTACAATGCAGTGTGCGGGATACAGCGTGAAGCTGATTTGATTTATTCACTATCACGGTATAATGGAAACAGAGCTATTAATTAGCCTGGCACTCTCTATAAGTGACGGCTTATGAACATTTATATACAAAGATATATGTAAATACGTACTAACGTACGTATTTAAAATTTTAAACCGGATTAAAGTTATAAATAGATACATTAATCTCGATTAAATAATTTGCTGCAAGGTAAATTTAAGTTTATATATTTTGTATATTTTTTCTGTCTCTTAGCTTCTCTTCGTATTCCGTTTGTAGCGGGTTAAGCAGAATGAGCCTAGTCTAAAGAGACTCTGCTCGCAATTTTCCGTCGAATTCTGATATTGCGTGTTGTGTGGCGGAACTCAACGCTTCGCTTTGCCTCGACGCTAGAGCAAGGAAATTAAAATAACTACTATTTCGTCGAGTGAAAATGGAACTACAACCTATCGTGCTTAAAATCCCCGATTCCGCCTCTGCGCCACGACTGGCCTCAATATTTTGTATATTTTAATCATTTAAAGTTCCTTTCATTATTATTATTATTTTATCAAAACCTTTATTTACAATACAATTTAAGCAAATCTAATTTGCGTACTAAATACACGAACGCTCGTTACGTTACGCCCTTTACTGAATTATGTAAAGCTTGGAATGTATGAGAATGTTGTTACTATTAGCAGTTAATATCAAAATTATTATTGAATATTGCAATAGTCACTTCCTATAAATGTATTAATTTTAAACATTGGCACGTTAGCTCAGTTTCACTCTGTATCCCGCACACGGAGAGTGTAGAGTGATGAGCGGAGAGAACGTAGTGTCAAAACACACCGTTCCTCATTTTCTGCCGAAATCTGGAGACAATGCCTGTGGAGTGGCGGAACTCAACGCCGCGCTTTGCCTCGTCAGCAGAGCGAGGAAATAAAAATATAAATTTAAATAAATATTTTATTTCCTCGAATGGGGATTGAAACAACAACCAGGCGCATTTACAGTCACATATTTGTGCCCCTGCGCCACGACTGGCTTCTGCAATATACAACGTCAAATATAACAAAAAAATAAACTCCCTTAAGAAAGAACAGACAAATTAAATTGTATGAAAATTAAGATTAGTCTTAAGTTGTGCTACAAAAATCACATCTAGCGTAAAGAGTTAGCTTAGTAAACATAAAAATTGTGTCCAAACTGCATAAATTATGGGAGGAAAAATAACACATTATACTTTTTAGAAATCATATAAAAATTAGAGCGTAGTGGGTTTTGAACCGTCTTGGAAACCGTCCAAGAGGTGCGGGTTTAAATCCCGCTATGTAAAAAATAAAACGTCATGTTTACCTTAGTCTTTATCTATAAGCACTAAGGTATAATAATAAAGATAGCAATCGTGCTTGGTGCAGTTTTAGAGCGTAAATTTTACCCTATATTATGAGTTATTAAGTTGATATTCATCTTTGACCTCAAATTGAAATACTGTTCTTAAAGACGTCTATCAAAACATTTTTATTTGCCTATAAAAATCCGACGGTTGTGGGTTTGATTTACATTTGTTGAGTTTCACCAAATTTTCGAAGCATTGCGTGTTGAATGGAAGTCAACCCCGCGTGTTGCCTCGTTAGCGGAATGAGGAAATGTAAATATAAAATATTTAATTTTCCCAAGCGGAAATAGAATCTACAACCGTTGTGTCTACAGTCCCAAACTTGTGCCCTTCCGCCACAACGGGTTCATGTAGATATTTTTTAACCCAAAAAAATATCCAAAGAAATCCTATTCGACATTTGAAGTTCATTAATTATCACAACTGATAACAGATGTTAGAGACAGCTGTATTAAAATGTATGATAAGCGAAAAACCATAATTACTACGGTGATTGGATTTTTGCCAAGTAGAACTACTTTAATATATATTTGAGTCTAAAATACTGTCGCGTGCAAAATTCACTCAGAATTTAGGTTACGATACTTAACACCTAAAATTATGAAGGTTCTTTTTGTAGTATGAAATTTCGTAATGGAGTTTTTATTTTCTTAGCGCGTTACATAGACGACTATATGGAGTAATATATTTTATTTAAATTAATAATTGAGGTATTTATAATACCAAAATACACCAATATTGAACAGGCCATTTGTGGTGCAGGGCCACAAATGGCCTGTTGCGAGTTCGATTCCTATTTGACGAAATTACCTATTTAAAAAAATTAAAAATTAAATTAGCTTCACGCTGTATCCCACACACAGCAGGGTAGGCAGAGGGAACCTAGTGTTAAGACACTCCGTTCCCCACTTTCTGCCGAATTCTGGAGGCATTGCGTGTTGAGTGGCAGAACTCGACGCCGCGCTTAACCTCGACACCAGAGCGAAGAAATGGAAATATAAATTTAAGTAAATATTTCATCTCCTCGAGTGGGATTCGAACCCACAACCAGTCGGTTTTGCAGTCACACCTCGTGCCGCTGCGCCGCGACCGGCCTCACCTATTCCTATTTAACTCACCTCACCTATACCTATTTACTATTACCTATTTAATATTTTCATTTCTTTGCCTTGCGGTGTGTTCGAGGTAAAGCGCGGCTTTGAGTTACGCCACTTAACACGCAATGCCTCCGGAATTCAGCACAAAGTGGGGAACGGAAGTATCTTAATGAGAACGAATAGGCTTAACACTAGGTTCTGCATCTGATTCTGGTTGTTTTCTCAAGTTTCGTTAGAAAGATTGTGAAATCCCACTACAAAACTGTTAGTGCTCGCCTATGCTTCCCTACACACTAAAATTGAGTGTTTTGCGCCACGATTGACCTCAAGTACATAGAAAATATATTTTAATATATATTATTGTTAGCGAACTCGTGTAAAAGAGGGTAGGTTAATTGAAAAAAACTATAAAAGTAGTGGAATTGTGTCAATCGGGAGCGGTTGCTTGTTGGCAACGACCCTTACTGGAAGGAAACTAGTGTGAATTATTGTTATTAGGTGATACATATCACTTATTGCAATTACATAGTATCCCTTCCCAAATAGCTTAGAAACATATAGACGATGTGTGTTTTATCGTGTTTTTGTTTAAAAAACGTTAACCGCTTCCGATTTCTAACTATGTTATATAGAACATACATATGAAGATAATTTATGAAGATAATTTTTGAATGAAGATAATTAATTCAGTATATAACGCACGTGATAAATGTGTTCGGAATGGCGTACATAAGAAACTTTACCAAACGAAGTATTATTGTTATAACTTTCTCTTAAGACAGGAAAATTCAATCGTTGCGAGTTAACTCTAATTGAAATGTGAATATTAAACATGTTAAAGAACAAATTGAACTCCTTATGAAGTATTGTTCAAATTTAAGTACCTAAAACATTTAATTTTATATGGAGGGTTGATAAGTTCGAATATCTCAGAATTTAATTAATTCCGGTTCCGGTTTTATATGTCTTTAAAATTGTCTATAGAAAATCTATGGCAAAAATATTGTAATGAAATATAGTAGGTATTGTATAACATTAATGACTGAATTCTCTTTGGTACGTTTACTTGTCATAACTGCACTATGTCACAGTAAACTAGAATAGTTTAGTTTGACACTATATTCCGCACATATCAGGGTAGACGGGGGGAACCTAGTGGCAAGACACTCCGTTCCGCAGAATTCTGGAAGCATTATGTGTTGAGCGCCGCGCTGTGTCTCGTCACCAGAGCATAGGTATGAAAATGTAAATACAAATAAACATTTCAGCAATTAAAAATGTCAGCAATTAAGCCTAACAATTGGTACTACGTTAGGAAATAAAAAAAGGATATGTTAATCACCTTAATTATGTCAAATATATCAAAATAGATGTGTGAAGGTTTTTTTCATATATGTAATTTTTATTGTTTAAATTGACATTAATTTTATTTCCGCTCTCTACGTAAAGGTAAAATAAATAAATGAATTAGCTTCACACTATATCCCGCACATAGCAGTGTAGGCAGAGGGAACCTAGTATTCCCTATTTTCTGCCGAATTCTGGAGGCATTGCATGTTGAGTGGCGGAACTCAACGCCGCGCTTTGCCTCGACACCAGAGCGAAGAAATGGAAAATTTTAAGTAAATATTTTATCTCCTCGAATGGGGATCGAACCCACAACCAGTCGGTTTTGCAGTCACACTTTGTGCCCCTGCGCCACGACTGGCCTATATATTTATATATATATATATATATATATATATATATATATATATATATATATATATATATATATATATATATATATATATATATATATATATATATATATATATATATATATATATATATATATATATATATATATATATATATATATATGCGGTAAAGGTAAAAAATATGATAAGTTGAATGAAGTCATCTCTGTATTCTTAACATTAATAAATCTATACCAAAATACCATTTAAATTTTAAACTACTGGACAAAAATATGTAATAGTAAAATAGGACTTTAAAATATCTAAATAATATTTCTATTTCACTTATCCTCATATAATATTCTACTTGTATTTGAATACAATTTATAATTATCTTGTTTGTGCTTCATATCAAATTACCATTGTTATTTAGTTAGATAGTAAACATTGTTAATATAATGATTGTATCTTTAAAGAGTTATATTTATATATATATTAAATCTTCACACTATATTCAGCAGATAGTAAGTTAGACAGGGGGAACCTGGGAACTTAGGATTAAGACACTTTCGTTCCTCACTTTCAGCTCAATTTTTGATGCGTAGCGTGTTGAGTGTTCTCATCGCCATACCAGATGCCTGGTTAGCGGAGAGATAATTATATGCAAGAATGAATAAGAGGTTGTGGGTTCAATCCCCACTCAAGAAGATGAAATATTTACTTAAATTTATATTTCCATTTCTTCGCTCTGGTGTCGAGGACAAGCGAGGTGTTGAGTTCTGCCACTCAACACGCAATGCCTCCAGAATTCGGCAGAAAGTGGGGAACGGAGTATCTTAACACTAGGTTCCCTCTGCCTATCCTGCAGTGTGCGGGATACAGCGTGAAGCTTATTTGATTTTATAAATAAATTTTCCTCTCCACTAAACATTCATCTTTTTTCTAAGAAACTTAACTATCTTTCAGTCTTACCACCACAAACAGCCTACGCAGATATAAATAAGCATTTCCATTTTAAAATAAAGCCTATTTTAATTACTATTCAATTTCTAAAGTAAATCTGGTAAATATTATTTGAATATCAGACCCAATTGCTGGATTCGTTCTAATTAGCTTTCCTGTATAAACTGATCTAAATTTGGACAACGGTTTCAAGTATTATCTAGCCTGGTAAAATGAAAGCCTCGATTTTTCAATTAATATGTTTTCAATTAATACTCTATTCTCTATAATCTGTTTTTATATATATATAGTCTTTTTTTAAGTGATTTTTAAAATTGTTGCTTTTAATATTAATTTATATGTAAAAAATGTTCTTTACTTTATATACATTTTGATGTTTACTTGAGGCCAGTCGTGGCACAGGGGCACAAAGTGGGACTGTAAAATCGACTGGTTGTGGGTTCGATCGGAGGAAATTAAATATTTATTTACATTTATATTTTCATTTCTTCGCTCTGGTGTCAAGGACAAGCGCGGTGTTGAGTTCAGCAACCCAACACGCAATGCCTCAAGAATTCCGCAGAAAGTGGTGAACGTAGTGTCTTAACACTAGGTTCCCTCTGCAGTGTGCGGGATACAGCGTGAAGCTGATTTAATATACTGCGAAATACAAAAGCATGATTTATAAAACAAATTGATATTTTAATACCGAAGGCCAAAATCGCGATTTACAAAGGGAATGTATGATCATGTTGCAATCGAAAGTAATAACTTATAATTTCCTTAGACATTTGTTTTTATTTTTTTTTTATATCATATGACTACTTAACTCACTAAAAATAAAGGTGGCTAAGTTTATATAATTTTTTATATTATTTATATTACAGTTCCTATATATACATTTTTTCTGTATACATATGACTGGTTGTGGGTTCGATCCCACTAGAGGAATTTTTTTTTTTTTTTAATTTATATTTCCATTTCCTCGCTCTGGTTTCAAGGCAAAGAACGGCGTTGCGTTCCGCCACTCAACACGCAATGCCTCCAGAATTCGGCGGAAAGTGAGGAACGATGTCTTAACACTGGGTTCCCTCTGCCTACCCTGCTGTATTCCGGTTATAGCGTTTTTATGTATTCATATAGACATTATTTGTTTCGGCTTATAACCAAAATAATTTGAACTGTAACATGCCAATATGAAGGTAAAACGTTATTTCCGGCTTTAAAAAAGTTTTGTGCGATATTCGTGAACTAGTTCCACGGTTTCCTGTTTATGTTATTTTTTCATATGAATTCTGCATAATTGTATTTTTTCTGTTAACTTCGTACATAATTTTAGCATATTTTAATTTTGCAAAAACAATGCGCAACTTCCAGATACATTCATTCTATAAATAAGCTAAATATTATTACAATGTTACAGTGAAATTTTGACTTCGGCTATGTAAATTATTTAATTTAAAATTTAAAAGATTTTAGACTGCGTATTTACAAATATAAAATTATGTAAATACTAGTTGATTCTCATTACTTTAAGCTGTTTAGCGCCTACAGCAGGATGTGCTGAGAGAGCCTAGTGTTAAGACACTCAGTTCTCCACTTAATGCCGAATAAGATATTTCGTGTTGAGTGGCGGAACTCAACGCTGCGCGTTCCCTGAAGCGGATAACTATTTTATGAATTTACTAATAAATATAAAAAAAAAACAACGTTATAGTGTCTTTATTTTCTTGACCTTATAAAATTTCTATAGAAATTACATGTTGATGATATATATACATAGATGTATGAAATTGAACCCATATCCGGAATTCAGTTCAAGACAAGCTCATTCTTTTTCTTCATTTTCTGACTAAATCTTATCAATATTTTTTTGATTTACAAGGAACACGACTTCATCAGTTGAAAGCTTACGTACAAAAATGAACTTTATGGCCATATCGTGATTTTTATAAAGTATTCCTTTGAATATCAGCCACGATTAATATTTGAGAGAATTTTTCTCAATAAAATATCGAGGTCCCTGTTTTATTGCTTATCAGCTTTGCAGGAAGGTTTGTCTTTATTTCATAACCATATAGGGCATAATAAAAATATTAATTAAATGGTTAACCTTGAAGAAATAATGACAAGAAATGAAAGCTATATTCACCGCGCCTGAGAAATAAAAGTCTTACATTAATAACAGGAAAAATATGTATGTTTTTGCACCTAGTGTTAAAATTACAATATAAACAAAGAGTTTTAAATTTGCAGCTTCAAATCCATTATTAAAATAAATTTCAATACAATATTATGTAAATAACTAAAATATTCAAAAAACAACAAATGAAATGTATACAAACAGCAATTCGATGAACGAAAGCCGAGGTTGTTTTATGAGAGATCAAGTTGGCTTTGGACGGGGGGAAACTGCGCTTTTAGAAATTCTCTGGCCGAGGCAGATTTATAGCTAGCTAGCTAAACCTTCCGACGTACTTACTGTACGTATTGTTGTCACAATACACGAACTCCACAGCAAACTAGTACAAATAAGGTTATTATATATATCTTTATGAATTATATGTTTTTTTTAATGATAAATATAAGTTTGACCGTAAACGCGTTTGGTTGTGGGTTCGATTCCCACTAGGGGGAATGAAATATTTATTTAAATTAATATTTTCATGTCTTCACGAGAACGGAGTGTCCTAACAATTCCTTCCCTGGTATCCTTTGTCTACCCTGTTGTGTGCGGTATACAGCGTGAGGGTAGATAGAGGAAACCAGGGAACCCAATGTTAAGACACTCCGGTCCCATTAAGGTGCTTCCGTACCCCACTTTCTTCTCACTAGGCTATCTGGTACAATCTGCTTACCCTGCTTTGTGCGGGATACAGCATGCTATAAAAAAATAACATGTTGAAGAAAATCTTTGTGATATATACACATTTCTTCATATCTAACCAACGATGAGGAGGGAAATTATAAGCTTTTCTAAGTTAACATATAGTTTCCTAATTAATTTGCAAGCTTATATGTAATAACCTACCTTCACATGAAAATTATGTTATTGGATATTTGTGGTTTGTGGTCCGAAATGTTGTGAAAACCGTGCTGTTCTATAATTATGAACTTCATAAACAATTATTGAAATATAATATTATTATAATCCTGTATATAATATATAGTTTAGATATATCTTGAGACCAGTTGTGGCGCAAAACGCGATATGTTGTGTATTCGATTTCCACTCGACGAAATAAAATATAAAATTTTTCATTTCGCCCTAACGTAGAGGCAAAGCGCGGCGTTAAGTTCCGTTACACAACACGCAATGCCTCTAAAACTCTGCGTAAACTGGGGAGTGGAGTGTCTTAACACCAGGCTTCTCTGCCTATCCTGGTACATGCCGGATACAGCGTGAGGCAAAAACGAAACATTTATAAAACTCTATTAAAAAAATATATATAATACTAAAATCGTAGAATACTTAAACATACTACTGATGCTGATGTGGTGATATTTGAATAATACACGTGCCTCATGTGAAGTGAGGAAATAGTGACCTTAATATTGCTTTGTGTTTGATCATTTGTTTTTTTGTGACTGTAACTCGACGATTGTGGGTTCGATCCTCACTCGAAGAAATAAATTCTTATTTCTTAATATTAAAAATATTAAGAAATAAGAATATATTTCTTCGCTCTGGCGCCCGGCGTTGAGTTCAACACCGCCGAATTGGATAATGGGGAACGGAGTGTCTTAACACTATGTTCCCACTGCCTGCTTACCTCAATGCGTGATACAGCGTAAACCTGATTTTAGATGTTTTGATGTACAATTTGTTAACGTATAAATAAGAACGAAATCATAAGAAATTTTTTTTCCAACTATGAACAGTAATAAATATCACCACGGGATATTTTTGTCGTCTACATAAATATGTTATTGGCCTATACTTCAATATCGTTGATAATATTTTAATACTTCGCATACCACCGGATACTATTTACATTATTATTATATGTGACATATAACTTAGACATTTATTGGCTATATATTATACTGGAAGTTATAATTCAATCGCTTTCCTGTTTCTATCCCTTATCATATTTTATGTTGGTTAGAACTAAGTAAGTTTACTTCTAAGTTTCATTTTAACAATACCAGCTTACATGTGTACAGTAGTTTCTTACAACTTTGTTAAGCTTTTGAATGCTTAACAAAGTTGAAGTGTAATCCTAGTAAAATTACTCAAAGAAAGTATTTAAGTTTGCTTTTTTCATTTACCGTTTCAATTTTATAATTGTATATACAGGTCTCTATTTAATTGAAAAGTGGCGACGAAATTGTGAAATTTAACACTAGATTGTCTTTGTTTAATACCAAATTTGCAGTTGATAAATAGATTTCCTATCATAAATCTAAATATCGGATCTTGTAAGATTTGAACCAAGAACCTAACGTTGTTTTAAGTCCTGCATAACCTCTAAACATATATATGACCATATTCAACAAACATTAACCAATTAGTAGCAGATAATAAAATATAAAGATTTTCAAAATATTAATGTAATATAATATTTTTTTGCTAAAAATACATTTCAATATTATTATATTCAACAATCAGTGCTTCCAAAATTAGGCGGATAGTGGAGAACGGAAGTGTCTTAATGAGAATGGAGTGCCTTAGCACATGGTTCCCAGGTTCCCTCTGCCTTCTCTGCTACAGCGTGAAGCTATTATTATAATATTCAAGTTTAATCTGTTTGATCATCATGGAAACGTCTGTCAAACCTTTTTTAGAACCACCAAAAGACTTATTACAGATTCATTCTCATTTCGCTCAGAGAAGCGATGTTATTTGGACCGCTTCTGAGTAATTCGCTTATCATTATCAGGCGGAGGCGTGCCGCGAATTGTAATCTATGCCTACGTCGAGAGAGTAATATGTTTTGGAGTCTTTGAATACCTTTTCAACGTAGCAGAAATTGGGACCAGATTTTTTTTCGTATTTATTTATTTAGGAAGGCCTTATATGACTTTTTAAATTAAACAAAATTGAGGCCAGTTGTGGCATGTGGTTGTTAGTTCGATTCCCAATCTTGGGAATAAATGATTTTAATATTTTTTTCCTTGGTCTGGTAATAAGGCAAAGCACCGCCAGTGACGGAAAATTGGGAACTCCTGGTCCTTCCTCTGCCTATCTTGGATTACAGAGGGAAGCTAAAAAAAGAAGAGAAAAAATATTAGAATAAAATAGAAGAATAGAGTATATTTTTTTTAGTAATGACATTAGGTTTCCCACGTAGTACAATATCTATATAGGCAGTAGGTAACAATTGAGTTACTCATCGCCAAATTCTCTTCCGTAGAATTATAAAACAACAGAAATAAATTAAGGCACACTAAGAATAGTTTCTACACTAAGTTTGAGTAAATATCCACTTTATGTTAAAAAAAATGTGTCAAATCGTACAAATTTTACCCTTAAACCCAAAACTTTAACTTATATTTACTTTGCAAGTTCAATAATGGAAAGTAAGAAAAACCCTTATCTATTTACTCTTGGCGGTAGATTTATTGTTGACTGCTTTCTCAGTGGATTATGTACTTAGCTGTGACGTATGTATGTTCGACATGGTATAGAGGGATTTTATTGATTTAGGTCGGACTGTGAGTCCTCCTCTTCCTCCTCCTCCCTCTCCTCCTCCACCACGTACTCCTCTTTTGATGTATTTGCTATTTCTGTTCATATATCAAACAAAAATCCGATTATATTGTTGTAAATACGCTTTCCATCGATTCTATAGAGATGTTTTTAAACGTCACGCTGTATTCCATATCGAGGGAACGTAGAAACCTAGTGTTAAAATACTCCTTTCCCAATAAGATACTTCCGTTTCCCAGTTTCCGCCGAAATCCGGGGGCGTTCAGAGTTGAGTGGCTAAACTTAACGCCGCGTTTTGTCTCGTTACTAGAAAAAAGTATGTGAAATGTTTACATTCTGTTTAGATTTGCAGTTGAATTATAAGTAAGCACTAATACGTATTTGGAATATATTAAAATTATTTAAAGTATTCAACAATAAAAGGTTAATTTCGATGGATAATATTAATTTTACTTAAACTGTAACAAAAATCTATTACGAAATTAGATAAATTTAAAAGAAATTAATTTTTTGTAAAGCTAATTTATCATATTTATACTTTAAAACTTAATAATATATTACACTAGTACAAGCTACACGTATCAATTAGAAACCACTTATAAGTTATATCGCAAATACCAATTCAATTGTTTTGTTTTTTTTTCCGGCTTCACGCTGAATCCCGCACACAGCAGGGTAGGCAGAGGGAACCTAGTGGAGGCATTGCGTGTTGAGTGGCAGAACTCAACGCCGCGCTTTAAATTATGTTACGCGCTATTGTTTTGTTTGTAGCTCTTAAACATTTAAAACAAGTCTTTTGACATTTAACTTCTACCTGCATGTTAAAATGTCAAATTGTTTTAATTTTAAATGTTACCAGTCCATATTTTTTGTGCAATATATTTCAACGCTACGTATAAAGTTATCGATATCGAGAGTTCGTTAAACCCTTTCAATGTGTTGCTTGACGATATAGCAGTTATTTATTGATCTCGTTTCCCTATATTTTACTATTATTTATTTTGCATCCTCATGGTTTTGTGATGCTGCCGTGGCGTAGCGTGCGACTAAACGCGATGGTTGTGGGTTCGATTTTCTCTAGGAAGTTTTTGGTATTTTCATTTCGTTGTTCACATATACAGCGTGAAGCTAAAAATATGATTGTTCGTGAGACCATTATCTTAGAGAATAGACAGAAAGAACGTAATGATATAAAATAGAAATTCTCTATTCTCCGTCCTTTTCAATCATTATTCCTCTAATAATAATCTGTAAAATTATGTTTTGTGAATAATTATAGACTTATGTGAAATTTGCATCAGTTGTGTCTACGTAATTTTTTTACAAATTTAAATATAAGAAATACAAGATAACTTTTAAAAAATAGACGAAAATTCATACTAATATTCCAATATTTAAAGACAAGCCCATTATCATAGTACGTAGGTACAGTCTTCAAAAAAATATCTCTTGTAATACAAACTTTTTTCGCATCAGTACCTCTCTTGTACCAATAGTAGTAGGTATCTATATATATCTATACATACTTCAAACAATCAAAATTGCTTTCTGTTTGATTTCACACGTCAAAAATAAAGCGGAAATAAAATCACGTGTACTCATATATTTTCTTTTTCACCGAAATGAAGCAAACGTTGAAAAATTATTACTTTTATATTTATAGAAACGCAAATATGTTTATTCGAATTTTCTTTATGAGAGCATTTCTATTTATTGGAAAAATGTTAGCTTCGTCTGCTACGATAGGCACGGTGTTAGGTTCTGCATTCCAGCCACATATCTTTTCAGTAGAAATTTATTTGAAGATTGAAGCTCATCGTGGCGCAGGGGCACAAGCGTGGGGTTGTGGGTTCGACTTCCATTCGAGGAAATTAAATATTTATTATTTTCATTTCTTCGCTCTGGTAACGAGGCATACCGCGACTATTGTTCATGCAATGAATCCAGAATTTCTGATGGAAAATCGGAAACGGAAGAAACTTAACACTTTGCTGTGTGCGGAATACAATGTGAAACTAAATTTAAAAAAAATTGAGACGATGAAGGAAATATGTTACCGTAGATTTTTTTCCCTAGCAAATTACGAAATATATAAAGCATAAGACTGTCACTCCTATATTTTGTCAGTTAATCTAGATAAAATGAACCTGTAACCTTATCCTCCACAGAGCCAGCAAAGCTACCTAACCAATGAACGTATTATGGAAATTCTATTTAGTTCAAAACAAAACAGAACAAGCCTATATTTTACTATATTGTACTGGCTATTCCTAATTTAGGTCGTACTATTAATGTTATAGGCAGTCAATACAGAACAATACGCAGTCAACGGCGGTATTGACCTGGAAAATAGTATTCAGCCTGCAATTAACTTGGACATAGAATTAACTTCTATAGAATTATATTATACGAGTACGTACCTACTTGCATTGAAGAAACTCGGGGCGCAGATCCACAAGCAACAGACTGTGGGTTCGATTCCTAATAGAGGAAATGTAATATTTAATGTTTTTATGTCCTCGTCCCGGTAACTATGCAAATCGCAGCATTGAGCTCCACCACTCAACACGCAATGACTTTGGCGGAGAGCGTGGAACGGAATTATTTTAATGCCCCCATACGTATTCTGCTATATGCACCATGAAGCTAAAAAACATAATTTTTGCACAATAATGGAACGTGTCCTTATTGCAATAGGCAAGATTTACTCAAATATAAAGTAATTGTAATAGATACTACGGTGTTGTTTTGTATAGAGGCATTTATACTTTAAATATAAGTTTAAATATTTTATTTAACTTTAACTTTTAATATTTCTTAATAATTTATCAGCTTCACGCTGTAACCCGCGTAGACAGGGGAGCCTAGTGGTAAGACACTACGCTTATTCTACAGTTTCCGCCGAATTCTAGAAACATTGCATGTTGACTAGATTTATTTCCTAGAGTGGCAATCGAACTCGCAACTTTTCACATTTACAGACACATGCTTGCGCACCTGTGCCACGACTCACCTCACTAGCTTCTACTTAATTATATAAGCCATATTTTTAATTCCAAAGCGAATACAGACAGTAATAAAATCAGAAAATGCAAAACTTTGTGAAAATCATCCATTTCTCAGTCTGTCTCATTTTCTTTGCATGGTGTAAGTAAAAGAAAAAAAACCCATATGTATTATTATAGAACAATAACATTACCGTCATGTACCATAAACATCCAAGGCCTCATATTAGCACGCTCCAATTATCTCAGCGAATTTAGAGCAACTGTTTAAATAATTTACCCCGTGAAAGTGTTATAATCACAACAAAATTATGAAATTATGATTATCAGCTTATTTAAACAGTAAAATAAATTATAGAGTGTAAACACAACAGGTTGTGGGTTCGATTCCTATTCGAGGAAATGAAATATTTAATATTTTCTCTTCTTCTTCTTGCCTCGACGGCAAAGCGCGGTGTTGAGTACCACCACTCAACGCCCACAATAGGGAGCCTATTGTGGGCTTGAAAAACTATGAAACTGTATAGTTAAATTACATTAAATTATAATATAATTTAGTATATGCTATATTAAAATTATATTTATAATAACAAAAGGAATTCGGTCTATGTCAGTAGTGTCAGTAACAGTTTATGAAAATTACATAAACTCTCATCAACAAGGAAAATATTCTAAAATATATTATACAAATTTCTAAAGTATTAAAACAACCATTTTAATAGAATGTAAGCTATTTAACACGTTCGGAAATTCCGTGAGGCTTTTAAATTTCATTACATAATTGTGGTGGGATCTGATTAGTTCTCTACAATATTTATTTCATATTTTTAGCATTTTTAAAGTGTTATTCCACACTTAGGAAAGAAAAAATCTTATTTAGAAAATGTATAAACTTTTGAACCTAGCGGAACCGACCTGGTCGGTTTCCAGGAGGCGCGGGTTCGAGTCCCACTACGTTTAAATTTTTATACGTTATCTAAATAAATATTTATTTCATGTTCCTATAATTGTATAATTATTTAGTATATTCTGTAAGCTTCACGCTGTATCCCGCACACAGCAGGGTAGGCAGGGGGAACCTATATTTCCATTTCTTCGCTCTGGTGTCGAGGCATAACATAAGGCATAACGAGGAGGATATAACATGAAACTGATTTATTTAATTCTATTATACATATAATACAATAAGCTTTTAAAAATATTTAAAACAATCTAATTTATTTCCAGGTAAGTAGAAAGGACACGAGCAAGTGACTTTATCTGAACCTGATGTACTTTAAATCGAATACTGAACCAACATCGTGAAGGTGATCTACGTTGAATGTCACTTGTAAGTTGTACCTACAGTTCCGCATGTCCTTGCCAACAGGTAAACCTACGTTAAATAACAACTCTCACTAACATTTTTGCATATATAAATTAATCTTTTTGACTTTTATATTGATATTTTAATATTTTTTGTTTTGGTTTCACGCTGTTGGTTTCCCGTATTTAGTATGCAGAGGGAATTTAGTGTTCAGACACTCCGTTCCCAATTCGAGATATTGCGTGGCGGAACTCAATACCACGCTTTGTCTTGTTGACAGAGCGACAAAATTTAATTATTTTTTTCCCCAAATGGCATTCGAACTCGCGATCGTCGCGTTAACAGTCCGACGCTGTGCAGTTGCGCCACGACAGTCTTGCCGAAAATATATTTTAAATAGAAACATTTCACCGAGTAGGAATCGAATCTAGAATTATCCAGAAAATCACATTTCCCAATTGCACTTCAAAACAGACGAAAATGGGCAGTTTTTCAAAAGGGAAATAAATATAATAAATATTTTATATGCAAATATTGCAGGCAATAACAAGTTTAATGTGTTTCCGATGGCCTTTGTTGATAGAACATTATTATCAAAAGAGCAAAGTACAGACTGCAGATCAATCCGTTATGTTATTTATTTTCGAGTGAATGATATTCGATGAATTAATGATATTAATTATATAAATAAGGTCGTCGTGGCACAGTGCCATAGTGTCTCACTGTAAACGCGATAGCTGTAGGTTCGAATCACAATCAATTATTTTCGTTTTTCCGCTTTGTCAGAATTCGCTAAACTTATGTAATTAAAATCAGTAAATAATATTAAATAAATATATTTAACATGTTTAATGTGTTATTCCACACTTAGGAAAGACAATTATTTATTTAGAAATCGTATAAAAATTTGTACGTAGCGGGACTCGAACCCGCGCCTCCTGAAAACCGACCAGGTCGTGGAACTTGGTCGGTTCAAATTATTATACGTTTTCTAAGTAAGTAATCTATATATATAAAAGGACTTGTGCTGACTGACTGAGGTAAGACGCACGCAGAGCCGTAATTGCTGATGGTAGAAACGTGAAATTTGGGCAGATGTTTATTTTCATATTCCGGACATCCACTAAGAAGGGAATTTGAAAAATTTTAACCCTAAAGGGTTAAAATTGGGGTTGAAAGTTTGTATGGAAAAAAAATTTAATCTGTACCGATTTTTATAAAATTTGAAATTCAGACTCTTAAAAATATTTAATTGAATACGTGTTTCATGGTTTTTAAGAATTCGCCCCCGAAGAGATCAAATAAGGGGTTGAAAGTTTATATGGAAAAATCTTTAAATTGCCACCGATTTTTATAAAAATTTAAATTCAGACTGTTAAAAATATTTTATTGAACACGTGTTTCATGGTTTTTTTAGAATTCACTCCTAATAAGCGGGCGAAGCCGCGCGCGCCCTCTAGTATTAAATAAAGTTTGTCGAAGCGTAGCAACACAGCGTCTGACAGCACGATGTTTGTGGCATGTAGGGAACCATCCCGTATAATTTTTGAGACATTACATGTTGCAACTCAGCGTCGTACGTTTTTTTTCTAGAAAGAGGACAATAATTCGTTCCCTCAAGTAGGAATCGAATCCACAAACATCATTTTTACAGTCAGGCGATGTGCTGCTAGATTCCGACACAACACTCAACACCTCTAAAATTGGATTGGAAAGTGGTGAAGTCTAAATAGGAACGGAGTGTTTTAACACTGGTTGTTATCAGTCAGTAAAGTCTCTATGTCGTAATAGTGTCTTAACACTAGGTTCCCAGGTTCCCTCTGCCTATCCTGCTATATACGAGATACAGTGCGAAGCTAAATATAAAATGTTTTATGAAAATATTACAGACGACAGCGTACATAGTTACTGTGTACCTTTTAGCGTAATTAACTTCGGACAAAATATTACAGACATCTTGACAGAATTTAATACTAACTAAACTAATTTTCGTTCACCAAAGAGTTATTACTTAAGTTAATTATTAATATTCTAAATGTACAACTTAAAGCCAAGAAACTATCTAATGATATTTTAGGCTCTTTAACTATTAAAGTTTATAGTTTGTATAAGTTGAATTCAAATACTGCTTTGAATTACTGCTTACGTATTTCAACTGACTTTACGTTAATGTACAATATTTGTAGCTTTTTTTTGTAATAAACAGTAGTTTATATGAATAACTATATATTTGGGGCCCGTCGTGACGCAGGTGCACAAAAACCGACTGGTTGTGGGTTAGATCCCCACTCGAGGAGATGGAATTTATTTAAATTTATATTTCCATTTCTTCGCTCTGGTGTCGAGGAATAGCGCGGAGTTGAGTTCTGGTTCTTCAGCAGTGAAAGCAGAGGGAAACTAGTGTTAGGAACTTCGTCCCCTACTATCCGCCGAATTCTGAAGGCAATGCGTGTTAAGTGGCGGAATTTAACGCCGCACTTTGTCTCAACTCCAGAGCGAAGTAAGGAAAATATAAATGCATAAAATTTAGCATATAAAATAAACTTAATACCGTATTTAACCTTGCCCAATGTTAACTGAGTTAGGTGATTAGACAGACGGCTTACAGTAAAAATTAAAGCGATAAAAACAACATTCTATTAAAGGTTGCGGCAATGAGATTTAGAATATTTAAATACCTATTTGATAAAACATTTGCATTTGAGTTTTGAATTATTATTTTGCAATTTTATTTTATAAAAAGACTATCTTGGCGCAGTGGGATAGCGTCTGAATATAAATATAGCACTACAGCTATTGCTCTGTAGAAGGATGATTACTTTCGAGAACGGAATGTTTGAACACTAAGTTTTCTCTTCTTACTCTGCTAAATGCAGAAAAAGCGTTAAGGAGAAAAGAGAATCATAAATCAGAAGGCGGACTGTGCCATGACGATGTTCACTTAACAAATTCAATTTACCGATATAGTTATATCTTTTTATATGTATATATATTTTTATTTATTTAATCAATTATAGCAAACAAATAAAACAATATTTCACCTTGTCCTACTTTATAACTTTCAATTTAAACATGATAAAAGTCAAAGATAAACTATTTGTCAGCGTTGGCGTACGTACACTATACTACCACTATATACTTCGTACATAAGTATCGTATTTATACTGTTTATTAAGTTGTTAAGTTTAGTGTATTTATAGTATTGTAAATCAATATTTACAGTATTGTAGTTATACCTACCTACTCCTAATAAATTGGAACCTGGGAACCTAATGTTAAAACCCTCCGTTCCCATTAAGACAATCTGTCCTCCATTTTCCGATGAATTCTGGAGGCATTATGTATTGAGTGGCAGAACCCACGCGCTTTACCTAATTACCAGAGCGACCAAATGAAATAATTAAATATTTAATTTCCTTGAGTGACAATCAAACCCACAACCTTTGGCATCACAT
This sequence comes from Heliconius erato x Heliconius himera, assembly GCA_013421005.1. Classification (NCBI taxonomy): domain Eukaryota; kingdom Metazoa; phylum Arthropoda; class Insecta; order Lepidoptera; family Nymphalidae; genus Heliconius; species Heliconius erato x Heliconius himera. The sequence continues at coordinate 69,827 of JAATLQ010007714.1, read as the reverse complement.
TCTTTTTCCCTGCTCCACGACTGGCCCATTTTTTTTAATAACTGTAACTAAATCTTGGGCATATCAGGTGTCCCATGTCACGCGTTGACACGTTCTTATGTTATGTTCAACACCTACTTACAACGGTATCGCCGTGACAAATCTGTTTAATCTCTTTCAACATCAAAACGCATGTTCTACATTAAACATGCTATAGCCCTGATCCGATTAATTTATGATTTAATTTATTAGCTTATTATTAAATAATAATAATAATAATGACAAACGTGACGCAAGGCTACCAAGCGTGCCGACTATGAACGCGACAGGTTGTGGATTCGATTCTGCTCGAAGAATTTTATTTTTTTCGCTCTGGTAAAGAGGCAACGCGGCGTTGAGTTTCGCCACACACCAAGCAACACGCAATGCTTTCAGAATTCGGCAGTGTAATCGGAAGTGTTTTAATGGGAACGGAGCGACTTTACAAAGGCTCCAGGTTCAATCTGCTTACCATGACATGTGCAAGATACAACGTACGCAGTACGCAGTAACGCAGAGGGAACCCAGGAACTTGGGAACCTAATCTTAAGACACTGTCAGATACCATATTCCCTCTCCACTTTCCGCCTAATACTTACTCATACATCTTGAATTTATAAACTTCTTATAGACAATTTTAATTATCACCAAACCATCCTTAACAAAGACAAGGGCTTAAAATTAAACTCCTCAAAATGTTGTCTTGAATATAATATATAAATGTACATACATTATATACCTACTTATATGTGGCTGTATAAGTGCCAGCTTATCCGAAACAGGCGTCGTTAAATCCTCGCTGAGCGATCTTGAAGCCGCTCTCAGTCCTTTAAGAGTTTGCGCCCTTTCATTTACTGCTTTTTGGGTGTTCCCTTTTAACTTTTTTGAGTTTAAGTACTTAGGTATATGTTTAATGGCAAAGTGAAGTTTTTTTTTATCAGTTTCACGCTGTATCCCGCATGGAGTAGGGTAGGCAGAAAGAGCCTAGTGTTAAGACACTCTGCTTCCCACTTTCCGTCGAATTCTGGAGGCATAGCGTGTTAATTGGCGGAACTCAACGTCGTGCTGTGCCTCGACATGAGAGCAAAGAAATGAAAATATTAAATATTTCATTTTCTCGAGTGGGGATGGAACCCACAACTTGTAGCGTTTACAGTCACACGCTTGTGCCTCTGCGTTACGAGTGCCCTCAATAAGAAATAGAAGAAAAAATAGAATCAATAAAAAAACCGGACAAGGGCGAGTTGGACTCGCCCACCGAGGGTTCCGTACAAAAATTGGGAAGGAATACAGGAAATTATGGAGCCGCAGATCTGAGCATATGGTTCGAATTTCATCTCGATATCTTGAAGCATTCCTAAGATAAAGACTCTTGACAGACAGACAGTCAGACAGACGGACAACAAAGTGATCTTAGAAGGGTTCTTTTTTTCCTTAAAATGTACGGAACCCCAACAACTTTATTCATACAATCAATATACTTATTAAACGTATCGTAGTGTGAATCTTAATATTGTCAATTCATTTACTTACTCTTTTAACTTTTAGAAGTAAAATATTGTAGTAGAATTTTATTTAAAGTACGTACTATAATCTTTTATAATAGTCATCTTGGCATGAGGAAACGTTGGTCAAGCACCTACACGCGGCAGCTTGTTATGCAAAATATTTGACTCAAGTAGCTGAGAAAATAATAGGATTCTTATTCGGATTTGTACTTGAATTTGTGTTGAAATATGTATTTTCGACTCACTTCCACTAGTCACAGAGGTATATAAGAGTTGGTACTTTTGTAGATAGGATATTTAGTTTTTTTGTTCATTAATATTGTATTGTACTTTTAGTTTTTTTTTATCAGCTTCACGCTGTATCCCGCACACAGCAGGGTAGGCAGAGGGAACCTAGTGTTAAGACACTCCGTTTCCCACTTTCTACCGAATTCTGGAACCATTGCGTGTTGAGTGGCAGAACTCAACGCCGCGCTTAACCTCGACACCGGAGCGAAGAAATGGAAATATAAATTTAAGTAAATATTACATCTCCTCAAGTGGGAATCGAACCCACAACCAATCGATTTTACAGTCACACTTCGTGCCGCTGCGCCACGACTGGCCTCTTATTTCTTAATGCATAAGTATTATTGAATTATCCATACATTCAGTTTTCTTCAATAACATTGCTGGAATAGTATAGGCACCAAGTCGGCAGCTTTATAAAACTTATCGGATCCTATTAGGGGAATTCAATATTTCCTATTCGAATCGTCTCGACTCCAATCCTAAATAACTTAATCAAACGGTAAACGTCCAGGGCTCGAGGCGATTAGTTCGATGGGTCCTTGAAACTTAGAATATTCTTTGAAGGACGATCGACACTTAAGTTCAAGATTATTGTTGACAGTATGTAGACCCAAGACTAAGAAGTAGTAGTATTAATTGGGATAATGTATTAGTAGCTCTATTGTTGGACTATATATAGGCAACAAAGTAAGTAACTTTGTAAGTTTGTACGTTAGTTTATAACTTTCGGCTGAATTTTCGAAGTATTGCTTGTATAAGGCGAGTCGTGGCGCAGAGGCACAAAGTGTGACTGCAAAATCGACTGGGCGTGGATTCGATCCCCACTCGAGGACATGAAATATTTATTTAAATTTATATTTCCATTTCTTCGCTCTGGTGTCGGAGCGAAGCGCGGCGTTGATTTCCGCCACTCAACACCTAATGCCTCCAGACTTCGGCGGATATTCGGGAACGGAGTATCTTAAAACTAGGTTCCCTCTGCCTACCCTACTGTGTGCGGGAAACAACCTGAAGCTGATGTGATTTGATCTGATTGGCTTGTAGTAGCAAAATTTAAAGCCAAGCTTTTTTTGTCTTGGTGCCAAAGCGAAGAAATGAAAATTTTAAATAAATACTAATTCATTGCCCCGAATGGAGGTCGAACTCACAAACATTGCTTTACAGTCACATCCGTATGCCCCTGCGCCATGACGGCCTTGTATGTTAAAGGATCCATATCGATCAACTATAATTAATTACAAATTTACCTAAATTTATCAATATTTATTACGTTAAAAATAATTATTTCCACAGAACATAAAATATAACATCGACTCGCACATTACCGAACTCGAATAATTAATAATTATTATCTATTATAAGGGAGGCGTGAAACTAATTAAATTAGACCCTATTCAAGTATATACTATACATATATATATGAGTATTAGATGTATTTAGTTTCAAAGCATTTTAGCATCAAAATGGAGGATAAAATTTTTGTTTCTTTTAACTTTTTATACGATACCGAAGTATCTTTCTATAATATCTTTTTTGGATAAAATATTGTATAATTACATTTGGTTTTTCAGTAAAATGATTTATCTAGAATCTTGAAACTAGGAAAAAATACTTATTGTATCTATTAACCACTGCGCCACGACGGTTTCAAAGCGAACGCGTGCTATAAAACAGATGACTACTAATTCGTATAGCAGCTGAATAATTAATGCCAGTCAATGGCAATATAACTCAATGCGCTATTAGATAGATCCTCGTGCTGTCTGGCCAACTCGTAATTGTTGATAATTAAGCTCATTTATTTGCTCCTCCGCTATAATATTTACTATAAATAATATGTAAGAACGCGAAATATATAAATTTGCTTAAAAAATCTATTGCTATCTGATTTTACCTACATATTATCTTTTCAATTTTAAAATAATCCAATCAATCAGCTTCGCCATGTAGCAGTATAGACAGAATCTAGTGTTACGACACTCCGATCCCCAAATAGATAGAATCTAGTGTTACGACACTCCGTTCCCCACTTTCCGCCGAATTCTGGAGCCATTGCGTGTTGAGTGGCGGGACTAGACGCCGTGCTTTGCTTCAACACCACAGCGAAGAAATGAAAATATAAATGTAAATAAATATTTCGTATCCTCGAGTGGGGATCGAACCCACAACCAGTCGATTTTACAGTCACACTTTGTGCCCTTGCGCTACGACGATGTTTTTATAATATTATCAAATGTATTAAAGATTTATAAAAAACTTTCATTTAAGGTTAATTTATTCGACAAAATCTTGTAACATCATCCTTGGTAACAAATTTTCGAAAAACCATTCTATTTTCTTCCTGTATAACGAAACTTTATCTTTTTCATACTAAATTATTTACTGTTTACGAACAAGTATAAAGTATTTATAAAATAATTGTTACATTTACTTTCTATTTATACTGAATACACGTAACAGAAGTGAATTATCACAGATGGTTGTTTCCAAGTTTCTGGTGCTCGAGTACATCGAAGGGGCGACAGTAGAACTTCGAGTCTCAATTAATCATAGCTGTGATAACGATCTCAGGTAGAAATGGAACTTTACAATTATACCTACACAATATAGAGATAGATTATATTTCCATTTCTTCGCTCTGGTGTCGAGGACAAGCGCGGCGTTGAGTTCTGCCACTCAACACGCAATGTCTCCAGAAATCGGCAGAATGTGGGGAACGGAGTGTCTTAACACTAGGTTCCTTCTGCCTACCTTGCAGTGTGCGGGATACAGCGTGAAGCTGTATTTTTAGCTGTGAAATTTATTTTTTATTTTAAGATAGCAGTTGTTAGTTACGACAATGTTACTTCGGTATCTTTGTATTATAAATTTGGTATAAATGTAACAAAAACGTAAACACGACGAGTGGGAATCGAACCCTTAATCGTTGCGTTTTCAGTCAAACGCATGTGCCCCTACGCTGTGGTAGTCGTAAATAGAAGGATTGTGGGTTCGTTTCTCACTTGGGGGAATGAAATATTTGATATTATAATTTTCTCGCTCTGATAACGAGGCAAAAGAAATAACGCATAAAAATAACGCATTCAGTTATATCCATGCCATTGACTGGCATTAATTATTCAGCTGCTATATAATTAGTGGTCTTCTGTTTTATATTATAGCACGCGCCTGCTAAAATATTGGACGTTTTATTGTGATTTGTGGTAAAATTTTATGTGTTACGTAAAAGGGAAATGTGTGTACATATTTTTTGCGTGCGGTTTTATATAAAAATAATGTTATTTTTAAAATTGTAAAAGGGTTTGATTGACCTCGTCGTGCATTATTTAGCAGTTTTTGGTCTTCTTTTTTCAATGTATGTATTTGGAATATGTATTATTAGATATTACTCATTCATTCAGTCATTCATTTGGCACAGCGTCTGACTGTAAACGCGGCGATTATGGGTTCGATTTCCGTTCAGGGGAATGAATTACTTGCATTTCCTCACTCTGGTAAGAAGATAACACCCCTAATCAACACGCAATATCTCGAAAATTGGGAAATGGTTTGTCTTATCAGAGGGTTGCTGTTGCCGTAGGCGGGATGTATAGTTAAACTAAAAAAGATATTACAATTACTGAGATAACTGTTTTATATATTTTTCAGTATAATAATTGTCTGAAATGCATAAACATTATTCAGCAAAGTAAGTTGGCAAGTTGCTCAACAAGTTTCCCTCTTTCCTTGTTCCCGGGAGATCCCTTGTTTGTAAAACTATTGTAGGGCCTCGTGTTACGCTCTACCTGACCTCTATTACTTCTTTTTAGGTTCCACATACAAAGAGAAAATCCTTATTGCTTTCTTTTATTTCTTACATATTATTTCTATTTGGTTGTTCCATATACAGCTGCTATTATAACGTATGCCGGTTTTATATTGCGATAGTATAACATAATACATGATTACTTTCTTGTTATTTCTTTAAACACTAACCATGATTTCTATTCAGATATTATTTTTAATAATAACTTAAAAACATCGTGTGCCCCTCCAATGAACACGCAGTGACTCGAGAATTCTTCGGAAAGTTTATGCGGTAGTGTCTTAATGGGAACGGAGTGCGAAGTCCTCGGGTTCCCATTTGCCTACTATGTGCGGGAATACAACGTAAAACTAAAAAAGAAAACAATATATTTTTTTGACAAAGCCAAAAATTCTTTATTTGAATAAAAATAAATTATATTCGCATCATTAAATCTAAACGACTATAGAATTAATCCATAGTACTTGTGCTCGAACAATCTTTGAGCCAATCTCCTTTATTTGTATAGTCCAATCTACTTACTTTGTAAGTTCTTAAGGATCGCCCCCAATTTCACTGTTCGTTTGATATTACGAATGAGCTACTCATTAGTCTCTTTCCCGTTTTTCTTATCAGAAGGAAAATGCTCCGAAGAATCCTAATAAATTGTCACTTTAACGAAACACACTCGTACAGGAAATGTATGGCTTATATAATATAGATTATATTGGGTCTTTGTCAGAAACAATAATCCACTCCTCGTTTGACCTACTTTCAGAATATTTGTCTTGATATTTATTTATAGGACCAATTAAAATAGTTCCTTTATTGTGTGTTAGTGCTGTGCTGTTATGATCTTATACAAGACTAATTTATAAAATACTAGCTATCCAAACACGGCTTCGTCCGCTATAAGTTATTGTTATTTTATTATAGCCAAATTATGAGAAATCTACATAATTACATAATTTTTCGCTAATGTATTATTCTGATGTATAAGCTTCATACCTGTAAAGTTTTATCTAAATCCGTTCAGCAGTTTATGCGTGAAAGTGGTGCCATCCATCCTTACAAACGTTCACATTCTTAATATTAGTAGGGTTATATTTGTAAAAATTATTATAATCATTTCCTTTTGTGTATTTAACCTTTTTATCAAGTACATATACATCAGATATCGATTAATACTGTTTCTATTCAACATTAATAAAGGATATAACTAAATAGTGTTGTATAAATGTTTTTGTTTAGTAAAGACGCCCCGGTTGTTCTCCCGAGTGCCCTCCAACACAAGAGTCGTTAGCGAGCGCGTCACTATACCCAGCTTTAAAATTTTAAACGTCACCTCTTGGCATTTTGTTTTTTTTTGTGCTCTAATATAAATCAAAATATTTGTCTATTTTTTATTCAGTCGTTGAGAGGTCGCTTTGTTTTCTTTTTAATTTTGAAGTAAAAATAGTTTTTTAGTTTCATGTATGTAGGTCTTTGTTGATATTTGTTTTCTTTTTCGCTACTTCAACTACCTGGTGCGCTGTGTCTCGTTAGTGTATCCATGGCACTATAAAAAATAAATAATATATGCTTTTATAGCGATGCAGGTTGAATTTACGGACTCAATTATTTTGCTTGAACAAATTTTTAATTGAAAAAATAAATTATAATGAAGTATCGTATATCTATATATTGTTTGTTTTTAATTAAGTGTCATGAATGTACTTGTGTATATACTTCATGTTTATTTTATATTGCATATTTTTCAAAAGCGAGAATAATCTTCGAAAATATTATTTAAAAATATTATTCAAAAGAAAGGCCAGTCGTGGCGCAAGGGCACAAAGTGTGACTGTAAAACCGACTGGTTGTGGATGAAATTTTTATTTAAATTTATATTTACATTTGTTCGCTCTGGTATCGAGGCAAAAAGCGTGGCGTTGAGTTCTGCCACTTAACACACAATACCTCCAGAATTCGGCAGATAGTGGGGGACGGAGTGTTTTAACATTAGATTCCCTCTGCCTACCCTGTTGTGAGCGGGATACAGCGTGAAGCTGAGAATAATCTTGATAAGTATGTGTGAATGTTGTTTTATTTTAATTTTCGGTCAGTTAAAAAAAACAACTTCACGCTGTATTCCACACACAGTAGAGATAGGCAGAGGGAACCCATTGTTTCGGACAATTTCTTTTTATTAAATTATCTGAGGTGGGCACCAGACCATTCTGGGGTACGCCCACGATTCTGATAATGATCAAAGTTCCACAAGGATCAAATTTAATTATTAATTCGTTGATGACTGCTTTTGCTGCCTCCCTATCGGAAAATGCTTTGACATGGGTAAATAGTGATTGTGATTTACGACAAGATAATAATTAAAGTTAGACTCCCTCTTAGTGTCTTCGAGCTATCATCAACGAGGGTATTTTGGGATCGCTATGGATGTCTGCCCAATAGTTTACTTGTCTCTACTTAGTTAATGAGTTTGAAGGAACATGTTTCACCCTTTATATACTGTTCGTAATATTGCTTGGGATTTTGGATGTAGTATGTGATATTTGAAACTCTGTTACCTTTATTATGTAAAGGGTTTAGTGAAGATGTCTTCTCAAAGGGTAGAAGTGATCTACATCGCTTTGAAATTCAACCAAAATTTAATATTTAATTTATAGTTTTTTGTTTTTAATACACTTCGTACCCATCAAGACATTCCGTTCCCTACTTTCTGCCGAAATCTTGAGGCATTAGGTGTACTGAACACGCAATGTCTCGTTTGGCGTGGCTGAACTCAACGCCACACTTTATCTCGTTACCAGAGTAAGGAAATAAAAATATTAAACATTTCATTCTCCCGAAGGAGAATCGAATCTGCAACCGTTGCGTTTACAGTCTATAAGCATGTGCCACAAAAGCCTTAAATATTTTAGTAATATGAAACAAATTGATTTTTTATTGAAGTTTTATAATATTTTAGGGCCATTTATATACAAAATTTGCCTTTGAATCTATAAAATTTACATTTATAGCTTTATTCAGTGATTAATTGTAACTGAGTCATAAATTTAAAGAGGGAGCATTCAATTTACATACTATCTCAAATACCTTTTAAAATTAAACTGTAATTTGTTATTTCTGACGAAAAATTTCGTTAATATTCAAGATTTTGTGAAAATCTTCTTCGAGTTGGGGGATTGTCAAGTTTTGTAACCACACGATCTTCAGGAAAATTTTAATAGAAAGTGAAAAATATTATAGAGAGATTCTTACGGCTTACTAATTTTTATAGATGAGAAGCCGGGAAATAATATAAATTTAGTAAATGTTAAATATCAGAATGTCTGTTTTGTATGATAAAGATGATAAATAAATAAAAATAATTATTATAATTATTTTTATTTATTTATCATCTTTATCATACAAAAATACTGATATATATTTTAGTTTAATATATTTTTTAGGGTTCCGTAACTTTTATGGAAAAATGGAACCCTTATAAGATCACTTTGTTGTCCGTTTGTCTGTCGGTCTGTCAAGAGCTTTTATCTCAGGAACGCTTAGAGATATTAAGGTAAAATGCCGCTGTTCAAGTGAGTTATCAGATGAAAGGACTAGTTAAGCTAAGCCTGAATTTCAGAAAAAGCTCCAGACCTCCAATTTTTGTATGAAACCAACGCTTTGGGTGGGTCCGACTTGCGCTTGTCCGCTTTTGTGTTGTTTTATAACTTTGTGTTCTTTTAGCTTTACCTTCTTAAAAGACATTAGTTAACTAAATACTAGTATCACTGTAGCATTGAATTAACCTATTTCACCAGAATAAGTTACTTGTAGAGTATTTTAACACTAGATTCCCTCTGCCTGCCCTACTGTGTGTAGGGCAGGCAGGGGGAATTGTAAATCATCAGTCAATCAGGGGATCAGTCGGGATACAGCGTGAAGCTGTTTTAAGAAGTATATTACGAAAATAAGAAATACCTCAAATTCATTATTACTCTATAAAAGTTTTAACTACCTAGTTCCTAAGTAATATAAACGACATACCAACAAAACATTTTAAGATGAAATAGTAAATATCTGCAATATTTCATCAGTAAACTGCACCGTACTCACGGTACTCAAGTTCAATTACATTTCATAAGTATATCGAGAGAGGTTCATCGGAAATCTGCCGCCGAGTTATTTCCTCTAAGAAAATACCGGAAATAAAGGTGGCAGGGGGAATGAGGATATTTCTATACGGGAATTTATGTGGAAGTACTTCGTAATTCCATTTCGTTCGGCGGCTATGAAACTTTAGTGTGTGTAAATAAAATTTATGAAAGTTCAAAAACACATTTTTTAGCTTTACGCTGTACCCAACTATATATCAGGGTAGACAGAGGGAACCTAGTTTTAAAATACTCTCTTTCTCACTTTCCCGAATTTTTGAGACATTACTTGTTGAATGGCGGAACTTAACGCCGTACTTCCATACCGTATTGTTGCCACGCCGAGATAATATTAATAATTAATTTATTGAGGTCGGTCGTGGAGCAGCGGCACGAGGTGTGACTGCAAAACCGACTGGTTGTGGGTTCGATCCCCACTCGAAATCGAAGATCTCGAGATCTCGAAGAAATCGAGATGAAATATTTACTTAAATTTATATTTCCATTTCTTCGCTTTGGTGTCAAGGTTAAGCGCTGCGTTGAGTTCTGCCACTCAACACGCAATGCCTCCAGAATCCGGCAGAAAGTGGGGAACGGAGTGTCTTAACACTAGGTTCCCTCTGCCTACCCTGCTGTGTGCGGGATACAGCGTGAAGCTAATTTTTTTTTTTAATTTTAATTAATTTATTGTCCCGACTGGGAATTGAACCATCGTGGCTGAGCCACTGCACCACGAGAGCCTTGTTAACAGTTTTTTTAACTTGTTGAATTTATAAAGTTTTTGTACTGTTAACACTAGTTTGAATAAAATTAATTGGTGTATGACGTTTAATTTCATATTATTTTAAAATGTTTCCCGAACGCTTTATGCTGATAAATTGAAATAAATTTTTATATATTTTTTTTACTGCTTCCAATTTTTTGTACCGAATTTCAATATGTTTTTAATCGTGTCTGACATGTTGAAGTTCGCGTAACATTGCTTTTGTTATGTACAGCGCTGTGTGCAAATGTTAAACATGGATGGAATTTTTTATTTTTATATGTAAAAGTTGCTTATTAAAATCCTTAGATTCCGCAGTGTGTTATGACGTGTTCAAACAATCTAGTGTTCCTTTCCCCAGCTTTCACCGAATTCTGGAGACATTACATGTTGAGTGGCGGAACTCAACGCCGCGTTTTGCGAAAGCGGCGAAGTTGAAAAAAATATATATTTGATTATACTGTTACGCTCGTTGTCAGTTTCTATACATAAAAATATTGATAAGATAGGTTTCGAAAGAGTTTATTACTTTATATTGTTTTTAAATCAAATCGCAATGTCTCCAGAATTCAACGGAACGAATAGGGGATCGGAGTGTCTTTAAACTTCCCTCCGTCTATGTCACACAGCATGACGGTAAAAATAACAAACTACAATATAACAAATATATTTATGGGTAAAATGTAAAATTTTATATTACTAAACCCTTATATATGACGCGCAAGCCCGTATAACTGATTACGATATTGAGTTTCTCGACTAATATAATCATGGTTGTGCAGGTTACGCTACTACGAAATGAAATTGCGCTAGATATTTTTTTCTTTCTTTTTCATATTATTAGACTACAGTAGCGTAGTTGACACGTGTCTGACTAGAACAAAGGTCTTGGGTTCAATCTTACTAGTGTAAATATTTGAGGCTGCTGTGGTGTCAATGTAAACGCAACGGTTGTGGGTTCGGTTTCCGTTGTCACCGAGACATTAAATATTTTCATTTCCTCGCTCTGCAACGAGACAAAACGCGGCGTTGGGAAACGGAGTGTCTTAACACTAGGTTTCTAGGTTGCCCCTATCTACTTGCAGTGTACAGCGTGAACTTTAAATATTTTATTTACCCTAGAACAAGTTCTGCTACTCAAGAAAGTGTCTCGAATTAGGTGGAAAACAGAGAACAAAGTGTCTTACAACTAGCTTCTACATAACTATCCCGATATATAGCGGAATAAAAAGCGGAACAAAAAAAAAAGGAAAAAGACCTTAAGCCTAAGGAAATGCTTGCAACGTAGAAATAGGTTAAAAGACGTTACAATATTTATGACGATAACGTGCACGAGAGTAATGAAACGTATGTGGCCTAGTTTGTTAGAGAGTGGTGTTTAAAATAATAAATAAAATAATAACCTTTCTAGTGCACTGTAATTTGCGAAGAGCAATTTCCTTTATTTTGCGGTATTCTTGTGACGACGCGGCGTTGAGTTACGCCACTCAACACGCAATGCCTCTAGAATTCAGCGGAAAGTGGGGAACGGAAATTCTTAACACTGGGTTCCTCTGCCTACCCTGCTGTGTGCAGGATACAGCGTGAAGCTGTTTTAATTTTTATTTTTGTGATAATTTGATATGACATGTCGAGGTTAAGCGCGGCGTTGAGTTCTGTCACTCAACACGCAATGCCTCCAGAATTCGGCAGAAAGTGGGGGGCAGGAGTAGGTTCCCTCTGCCTACCCTGCTGTGTGCGGGATACAGCGTGAAGCATTTATCTATCGAGAGTTCTATACTAATTTTAGGATTGTAGGCTACGAAGAAGTACGTTAGTAGAATTCCGCTCTGACTCAACAAACAAACAATTAAATATTTTCAAAATATTTTTTTACAATGTTACTCGTGGTGCAGGGACACAAGCATGTGACTGTAAAAGGGGACAGGTTGTGCGTTCGATTCCCACTCGAGAAAATGAAATATTTAATATTTTAATTTTTTCGCTCTAGTGTAGAGGCGAAGTGCGGCGTTGAGTTTAAGCGCGGCGGAAAATAGGAAACGGAGAATTTTAACACTATGTTCCATCTGCCTACCCTGCATTGACTTTTAGCAGCGTGAAGTTAACAAAAAAATTTATTATTTCTAAAGAATTACAATAAGATATAGTATATATGCACGTATAATAATGGTTGTATTCAATAAAAGCGGAGCGCTCGCAGTTGCAGCAGGAAATTACGCGGCACATTTGGACGTTGCGCAACTTAAACATCATTATTTCAAAAATCTCTTCAATTTTTTTGTATTTTTTTATTTTTGATTCAACAATTTTAAAATGACGAATGGGAACACTTTAAATTTGGAACATAGTCATTTAGGTAAGATGGGATTTTAACGAAATGAATTTAAAATAGGTTTTATACATTTCATTTAGTTATTATACTACGTACTACACAGATACATAATATTAAATATTTATTAAAAACGGTCAAATACCTCTAATAATATGTAGAATATAAATTAAAATAGGTAGCTTTCACAGTTTATATTTTTTAATAAATAAACTTTTTTTTTATAGGTACTCTTCATACAGAACTTTCATATGAACTATGTTAAATGTCACCATAATAGAATGTAACGTATAATAAATACAGTTAAAAAGGAGAGTTGACTTTGGAGGGAGAGGAGAGGAGAGGATTTCAATCTCGTTTCTTTGTAATGAAAATTTTATGCGAGATTTTATTTGAGTGCAAATAATATATTTACTGTACTGTTGTGTACTGTGGAGTACCTGAGCTAGGATTATTTTAAGTAATCTTATATAAAAATTATAAATGACAAATATTTTTAATTCTTTTAAATTTAAATTCTTAAAATCGAACTAACACTACGTATTTCTAAAAACAGAACCAAAACAAAAAACAAAACCAAATTTATAATAGAAGTATCATTGTAATTTAATTATTAATTTAGCAATATATATTCTTTTATATATATATGTATATATTCTATTTTGTAATGGCCGGTCTGCGCGTTAACCGGAACAGGCATTCGCGGTCGCGAGAGGAAATAGCGCGGTGCCAAAATTCGCTGTATTTTGGCATCGCGTTCCTTTAATCGTAATTTTGAATGCAATTTCAACCCTTTGGACTCATCATTTTGGCTATAATTTAAATTTACTATTATATTCTATAAAATTTAATAAATACACATGTGATAAATAGTTATGACATATTAAACATTATATAACAGATTGTTTTTAAATATAGGAACATTTGGAATTGACTTTTGTTTTGTGAATGATAAAATGTCTATGTTGTTATAAACATTTATTCTGACTCTTACGTATCTAATATCTTTATATAGCTTCACGCTGTATCCCGCATGTAGCAAGGTAAGCAGAGAGAGCCTAGTGTTAAGGCACTCCGCTCCCCATTTTCCACCGTATTCTACAGGCAATGCGTGTTTCGCGAATCGAACCCACAACCTGTCGCCTATATAGTTACATGATTGTGCTTCTGTACCGCAACTGGCCTCTAATATCTATATAATTATTAAACATAATTTATACTTCCCAATGCTATCACTATTTGATTGAACGCGGTCGAAAGTTACTGAAGCTTTAAAACAACTGCACATACAACTTTTAACTAGTGCAGGGAATAGTGTAATTGGAAAATAGTACATTACAAACCAGACGCCAGCCGTGGTATAGGCGCTTAAGTGTGTGACTGTAAACGTGACTGGTTGTGGGTTCGATCTCTACTACGAGAAAATGAAATTTTAATATTTTATTATTTAGAAAACGTATAAAAATTTGAAACCGTGCCTCTTGCAAACCGTTCAAGGCAGGCGCGGGTCCAAATCCCGCTACGTTCAAATTTTTATACGTTTTTCTTTCCTAAGTGTGGAATAACGCTTTAGAAATGTAAAAAATATTTAATATCTTTCGCTAATAATGAAAAGATAATTTCGTTTTTCGCTCTAGTGTCAAGGAAAAGCGCGGTTAGGTTCCGCCTTTCAACACACAGTACCTTCAGAATACGACGGCAAATGGGGAACGGATTGTCTTACTAGGTTTCCTCTGACTACCGTGGTGTGTGCGAGATGAAAAAAATATTACATTTCCTTTTTTAAATTTTCCTTTCAGCAAATACATTTATTTACACACTGATTACACAGATTTACACACAGAAAATTTAAGAAATGCAATTTCTATGTTAGAGGGTGGATTTTTCATTACACGCACCCTCGTTTATTTGCACCACACCATTCTTTATAGCCCTAATATCGCTTAGACTTGTCGCGGCAAAATAAATCTTTGTACGGAGCCAGGAGGAGCGTGCCAGCCAACATTCGAGATCTTCAATTTACTATTATTGGTTATCAGTATGTTATGTTTTACCAGTTTTTTTTTGAGGCCGCCATGACTCAGGGGCACAATCTTGTGACAGTTAACGCGACAGTTATGGGTTCAATATTGACTGGGGGGATGAATTATTACTCATTAGTAGATATTCATTTTCCTGCTCTGGTACCAAGGCAAAAGACCTATACCTGCACAATATGCAGGATACAGCGTGAAGCTAAAATAATATATATTTAAGACAATATAAAAGGCATAATCTATAGCCATATCCAATATCAATGAAAAAAAGTACTTATATTAATCTCTTATCAAAACGTAAATTACTCGAATTATCCTTGTTACTATCATAAAGAGTCGTTAAGTTAATTTATCAACTTTTCCAATACAACCAACCACAGTTCGGAACGCAATTATAAGTTTTGAACGGCCACATCGTAAATTATTTTTCAAAAGACAACTTGCTCCGTGGGACTTGCGATACGATTCCATGGTATTACATTGCTAAGAAATAAATCTTTCGGCGTTAACTTTGTTTCTATAAATAAAATAAATAAATCAGTTTCACGCTGTATCCCGCACACAGCAGGGTAGGCGGAGGGAACCTAGTGTTAAGACACTCCGTTCCCCACTTCCTACCGAATTCTGGAGACATTGCGTGTTGAGTGGCAGAAAGAGAAATCAAGAGAAATCAACACCGCGCTTAACCTCGAGGAACCGAGCGAAGAAATGGAAATATAAATTTAAGTAAATATTTCATCTCCTCGAGTGGGGATCGAACTCACAACCAGTCGGTTTTACAGTCACACCTCGTGCCGCTGCGCCACGACTGGCCTCTATACTTTGTTTCTATAATTTTCGTATTATACAGGAAACACGATATCTTTACAACTACTGTGCGTGTAATTAAGATATAAAAAATAGCGTGTATAATTTTGTGTCGACATTTGAAGATTATATATTAGAATAATTAAGCTTATTATAAATTCATATGAATAATTTAGACACCTGTATCCATGTTGATTTACTTTAAAACGTAAAAGAGTTGGTTTTAAAATAAACATCTCCATTAGTTTTTCAATTACAACTGTGTAGAGTGTGCGAACGTTGTAATAAATATACTTATAGGTATATTTATTACAACGCTGAGTTCCGCCACTCAACATGCAATGCCTCCAGAATTCGCCAGAAAGTGGAGAACGGAGTATCTTAAAACTAGGTTCCCTCTGCCTACCCCGCTGTGAGCGGGATACAGCGCGAAGCACAAAAAAAAATTCATACATTACCAATCTAATACTTACCTTAAATATAAAGATTGCCGATAATACTATTTTATTTATATAGAAACCTG
The DNA here is from genome assembly GCA_013421005.1 of Heliconius erato x Heliconius himera. Classification (NCBI taxonomy): domain Eukaryota; kingdom Metazoa; phylum Arthropoda; class Insecta; order Lepidoptera; family Nymphalidae; genus Heliconius; species Heliconius erato x Heliconius himera. The sequence continues at coordinate 53,629 of JAATLQ010007714.1, read as the reverse complement.
ACATAAATAATACCGATACATTTATTATTTTTGTAACTGACTTAAAATAATGAAAATAATAGAAACTTACATTATAATATTATAATAACATCTTATGAAAATGGTACAAAAAATAAAAAGGAAGTTATATATCATTTCTGTTAGTTCAGGATAACATTATATTGATGGCTTGTAAAAAATACTATTCTTGGAATGAACGTGTAATGTATTTGAAAAGGATATCCATTTCCCTTTAATTATATTTTTTACTAGTATGTTTCGTATCTCTTATTTTTTTTTATAATGTTAAGTTTACAATTTTGAATGTCCCTTACTGAGTATTTGCGGCAGGTGTGAGAGTTTAAATATATTCTAATAGGTATTAAGAACTACTGTGCCAATTAAAAAAAAACTGTGTTGGATGGTCTATGTATTGAGGAAGGCTATAGACGATATTATTTACGTAAACATGAGAGCGAACCCACTAATAAACTAATGCATTTAATAATTATTAATATTTCCCCAATTGGGATTTGAACCTGTAATAACCGCATACCAGTATAACATCCGTTTACCGGTACAACATTATTGTAATGACACTTTGACAACATTGGCATTTTATACAAATATTTTATCCGAAGTTTTAGTTTCAGTTACAAATTACAGGACGAAGTATCTTTTTGTATTATTTTTGTTGAGCATTTTTAACAATACACTGTAGAACAATTGGATTGATGATTCAGATGTATTAAAACTGCTGACCTATATATAACCTTTTCTTTTGATTCCATTAAAATCAATGTTTGTTTCTGCTTTTGATGTGGTATCAATGGATTCTCCATCAAAAGATTGCGGCCGAGAGAGTAACTTCCTCGAGAATTTTCAATTATTAACTTTATCCTCAAATCTCAGGAAGCTGACTAACTAAAACTTTCCGATCACCTTCTACTAATAGATTAAGAGAAATTACTTTGGTAAAGAATTTACATTGGTTTCGCGGCTGAGTAGAAAATATAGGGCAGATTACAGGTTCGATTTTTTTACCAATTCCTAAAAATAAATAAAAAAATAGTTTTTTTTAATATGCTAAAGCAATAATGATATTACTATAAAATTATTTGAACAATATTAAAATTCTTAATTTGGTTAACGCGTTATAGTTATTTAATTCCATGATATGACAATATTTTAATTATTGAGACATCATGGCGCAGTGGATAACGTGTGACTCTAAACGCAACTGTTATGGATGCGATTTTCATTCACGGAAGCGATTTATTTTTATTTTTTCGCTCTGGCAAATACTAAATAAAAATATTATTTAGAGTTACTCCGTAAGCTTTTTCAGTAGTTTCGAAAACGAAATGTCCTTTATAACGTAATAAAATGTAAAAGAAATGAATAGAACAGAGTTGTAAGCCTACTGGCCGCTTGCAGCTTTATTTACGCTAATCCTTTGTAAAAGGAAGTAGTTGTGGAACAGCTTAATCTGATTAAGTATATTTAGTCTTCGTAATTTTTTTCCTTTTTTCAAATATCCTTTCTTTTTGAGGTTTTTGCCGTATCTACTTAGGAATTGATGAAAGACGTGATGATGCCAGACGTCCCCATTTTGGCGGAACGTCCGAGGTTTTAGCCCAAAATGTAAGTGTCTCGAACTGCCCAGACGTAGTCCCACTTTTCGTGAATAGATAATTATTTTTTAGTAACTTTATTTAATTTAAAATTAATAATTTAATTCTGTAATAAGTTACTAACAATTTCAGAGATAAATTTCCCGCTTTTCCCCTAGACAATATCTGGCAACGCTGCTCCGTACATACCGTTAAATCTATACATATAATGAAACTGTAACTCATAAACTCAACTAAATCTGTAACTACTCCGTTCATGAATATCCTTATCCTTCCTCCTTTCCTCCAATCTCATATACGGCTAAACCTACTTTAATGCATTTACACTGTTTTATTTTGACTAAATTTCCTTAGAAATTATATATTTCAATTACATGTGACAATATTGCTACAAAATTATTTTTTAACAAAAAAAAACGACTTTACGAACAAACAAAAAAATAACTTTACATAAAGTAATACGTACTTTACGTACTTTGATTTTGTGAAACTAAAATAATTGAAAAAAGATTTTATAATTTTCAAGTCGGTGCCAAGTAAAACAAACAGGCTTAGTAGTTCGATATTGTATTAAGGTTGTTGTAGCATTAGCTATAAAAAATTAAAAAAAAAACAACTATTTCAATGGAACAATTCAGAGCCTAACCAAAATTTTACCAAACTATCCTTGAAGTGTATCCTTTCAAATAAAAAAAAAATATCGGTATCGGTTAGCGTGATATTGCACTATTAGTTCATTTGTCATCGGGCACATACCTAATGAAAATTTAAAACTTATGTGATTTTCTCATAGATACCATTGTCAGAAATGGACCAAAAAAATTGAGACAACACAGAAGGCACTACCTTTTAAACAAAAAAAAAATAATCAAAATCGGTTTCCCCAATCAAAACTTCTTATGTAAGAAGACGATATTCATATTATAAAATGAAATTTTTGAAGCCAGTCGTTGGTGAGCGACACAAGCATGCCCGCTCGAGGAAATGAAATATTTAATATTTTCATTTCTTCGATCTGGTGTCGATGCAAGGTTTCTAATGTATCTCGACCAATATTAAACAGGAAAGAACGAGCTCGTAAACTGACTAAGAACTTTCAGTGGTCAATCCCGAACGTAGTTGTGTATTTATTAATCACTACGTCGATCATATGGCATTATAACAGCAATTTTGATAATATGTAAAGCTATTCTTTGAGGATACTGCACATAAATCCAGTTTTATTGCCGACGACGGCTCAAAGCTCTTGATACGGATTTATGATCGTTCGAAAGCCCTTTTATTGCAAGTGGGTTATGAGAAATTTTTAGAAGCAGCTTCATACCGGTGATATGTGATAAATGTGTTTTAATCGAATTTCGTGTAATCAATCAATCATAATAGGTATTTTGATTTTAGATAATGTTGAATGTAAAATAAAGGCTGGTTAGAAGTCGATAAAGTTAATTGAACAAGGAAAAAAATCTTTTTTCAAAATCGATCGACAAAATAGAATAATTATAACAGTAGGTAGTCTTAATATATGTACATATGTAGATACATCTTATCAAAAAATTGTTTATTTATTGTCTTACTTATATGAAAATTGTAACGGTTGTCTGTACAATGACATATAAGAATAAAAGTTATTGGTGGCATTTAATGACGTAATATAATCAAAACAATGATTTTGTCTGTGCGCTTGCTTACGCTAGTTTCAGAAACAATTGATTTAATTCTGACGATGTGTAATAAAGACAATATGTTAAAGAATAGTAATTTTAATGTTTATCAGGTATTCATATTAAAAAGTAAATTTTTGTCATATTGTAAAATGAAATTTTTGAAGCCAGTTGTAGCTATAATTTTATTCGTTAAATATAATAGAATTAGCTGAAACTTTACTTTTCAATTAAGGTATAGATATTGTTTTTCAAATTATATCATCATAAGAAAATGAAAGTAATTCAGATTAGAATATTATTAACATTTAAGTAGTTCTAGCTGCAAGGGGATCACCAGTACATAAATAAGTAACCACATTTTCTACGCATAAAACCCGAACCTTTAACCAACTCGAACTACGCATTATAATTGATTGTAAAATGAATCTTTGGAATAGCAACTCTGAAACAAGCTATTAATATATTAATATAATAGTACTCCAAATTACCGAGTAATCGAATCGATTATGTAGTAACAAATCGATTTGTTTGATGATGAAGACCAGACCAAATGAATACATAATAATTTATAGCTGTCGTGCGATATCACGGGGACTGATGGTGACAGTTAATTCGCGCAAAGCACTGGTGGTAAATCAAGAATACAGCGGTATTGGATTGTGAACGCGTTTGGAGAGGTTTAAGCGGTGACCGGGTGTTAATTATTCAGCTCTCGGAGCTCCGACCAGCTCGTGTGACCCAATTTGTGAGTCCTGCGAACAGATGGAACTCCTGATGCTCGAAGATTAATATGATGATCATAGCTTAAGTGAATATTAGTGATAAATATGTTTAATTTATATAGTTAAATTGAAATGTTGTTAAGTAATATATTTTTTGTTTTTATTTTCAAACCCGTTTTTCACCCATGAAATTGTGCTCGATTAGGATTAATGTAATTTTATGCCTGATTACCAGAGCGACGAAATAAAAATATTAAATATAAAATCTTTTACCATCACACTTGTGCCTCTGCGCCACGACTAGCCTCTTTAAGCTTTATCAGTAAGCTTTCTTAATTAAATATTATTACTATTAAAAATGTGTACGTATGTTGAAAGTCATAATTTTTTATTTGCTTCACGCTGTATCTCGTACACAGCAAGGTAGGCAGAGGGAACCTAGTGTTAAGACACTCCGCTCCCCACTTTCTGCCAAATTCTGGAGGCATTGCGTGTTGAGTGGCAGAACTCAACACCGCGCTTAACCTCGACACCAGAGCGAAGAAAGGGAAATATAAGTTTAAGTAAATATTTCATCTCCTCGAGTATGGATCGAACCCACAACCAGTCGGTTTTACAATCACATGTCGTGCCGCTGCACCACGAATGGCTCAAATTATTAATAAATATAATTCTATTAAAAATATTGATATTTTATCAATGCGTACATCAACCAAAATTACGACTCCTCATCACTTAAGCCATATAAGTATGCAATGTAAAATATTTTATCGACTAGTAGTGGATAATTTATTAAAAGCTTTTTGTTGGAAAATTTATTATGACAATAAATTGTTTATGGAATGCACTTACAAATTGAATATACCTAGCAAATTTTATAATGTTTACAGTTATTATTCTTTCAGCTTCACGCTGTAGGTATCCCAAATGTAGGCTGAGGAAGCCTATTGTTAAAACATTCCGTTCAAAACTATCCGTTGAATTCTGGAGATATTGCGTTTTGAGTTGTGAAACTCAACATCGCTTCTCCCCTGGACGCCAGAGCAAAAGAAATGAACATAATAAATATTTCATTACCTCGAGTGGGAATCGATCACGCAACCTGTCCAATTTCCACACCAGAAATTGAATAAAATTAGTATGTCGAACTAATTGCTTTATTGGTCGGAGAAAAAACCTTGGTCTCGTTACTATAGCCCTGAGCGCCGCGTGATTACCCATGCGGATATTTCTCTTTTTCATTCGCTTTTTCAATATAACTCCTGTTTTCGTCGGAATTTTTTCGCATGCAATCATGAAAGCCTAGCAATTTCACAGTTTTATTAATTCCAACCCCTTGCCACTAATTTAACCTGTGTGGGTTTTTGTAGGTAACGTGGGCTTAGGTAAAATGGAATGTTCAATATTGTTTAGTGATCAGGCTGTTGCAAAATTCTTACGATATAGAAAATGAGGCCATTCTTGGTGCAGGGGCACAAAGCATGACTGTAAAGGCGACAGGTTGTGGGTTCAATTACCACTTGTGGAAATTAAATATTTAATATTTTCATTTCTTCGTTGTGGGGTCGAGGCAGCGTTGAGTTCCACCTTTCAACATATAATGCTTCCAGAATTTCGTACAAAATAGAGAACGTACAAAATAGGGTCTCTTAACACTAGGTTTCATCAGCTATCGTACTATGTGTGGATATCTGTTTTCAGTGTATACAGGCGTACAGCAAGTATCTAATAGTTTTTGATTACGCGGCGAATTTCATATACAATGCCTGAAAATCGATACATAAATGCTTGTATTTTTTGATTGTGTTGACTCAGAAGTTTGATTTTTTCTGAATGTTGCATATTATAGCTTGATACATCCTCGCGATTTCGGGATACCTAAATGGTCTTGACAGTCGAACAGACGGAACGCAAAGTGAGTATATAAGAGTTCCATTCTTACCTTTCGAGGTACGGAACCCTAAAAATACTTATTTCCGTTTAATGAATGAAGTTTTAAAGCACCTTAGCTAAGCAGCAATAAACCTCGTTGTTGACAATATTGGACTTAATTTCTATTAAAGTAGCGTCGTCGTCTCTATATGTAAATTATGTTACTGCGAACGGGACGCTAACAAGTGCATCGCTTTAGATATCACTATCCATACATGTATATATGAAAATTAGAAGCTTGTGAATGTGTAATAAAATGATTGTATGCCAATATGTACCATTTTAAACTTAAATAATGACTTATATTTACAGGTGTTATTTAAATGTAATGCTTTATTAAAATTTACAAACAAATATTTTTTTATAATGAGTATGTAATGAACCAACAAATAGCATGGCCACTGCCCTCAATGGTAGTCGTGGCGCAGAGGCAGAAGCGTGCGGCTGTATTTGTGATAGGTTGGGTATTCGATTGACAGGAAATTTCACGAGGAAATTAAATATTTAATCTTTTTAGGCTTTGGTAACGAGGCAAAGCGCAGCGTTGAGTTCCGCTACTCAACACGCACCATGCACAGCTTACAGAATTCGGCGGAAAGTGAGGAACGGAAATATCTTAACATTAGATTCCCAGGTTCCCTCTGCCTACCCTGCTATATGCGGAATACAGGGTGAAGCTAATCAAGCAAATAACAAAAATAAATAGATATATAAAGGAAAAGAGACTCGGATGAGGTAATATTGCTCCAAGCAATTTCAACAACACACACATGCACAACATATTGCATATTCTAATTTATTCATTTACCTTAAATAGTTCTTGGCGAAGATTTCTCCTTATTAATTTAATTTCAAAGCAGCTCCCACAGCCATTCAGCCTTTGAACGTAAAAGAAATGGGATTGCCTTAGGGATTTTACGGAATCTGTGTTATTTCATTTGGAACAGCATCAAGAGAGTGAATATCCATATATATCCAATATTTTTGTGAGCGAGAGATATTCAGCGGGTTAGAATAAATTTTATATTGCCCTTTCGAGTGGGGCACCGCTATTTTTAGATTCGGTAATCGACTACAAACGGATGGAATCCAAAAGCTTAAAGGGTGTTAAATTTTCAAACGCTGTTTCTGTTTTTGTCGAAGGCTTGCATTATATATAAAAACTGCCTGAAAAATACTGGAAAAACAGAAATTTTTATAAAGTTGTGGTTATAATATTAGAGAGCCGATTGCGGTTTCGCCGGTGTGTAATCTTATAACATTATCATTTTAAAGAATTTAATGAAACAGTTATTTTACAAAAATTTTGTCGAAAAAATATTTTAGATTGCTATTTTTTAAAATTATGATCCGATTTCATTAAAACACACAAAATTTTAAGTAAAGTTTACCAAAATGCAAAACACAAACAGACCAAAAATAAAAATAAAAATATTTAAATTTTTCTTAGGTCCTGTTATTTTAATAAGCGCCCCTAATAATATTTTTTCCTATATATCTTCCAAGTACAGACAGCGATCATTTACATTTTTGTTCTATGTATAAACTATTATTTTTATTTAATTGTGACTTTTTTTGCTGCAGGTAAATTCAAAATAAATTTTCTGGCGGATGAACACGGAAAGCTAGAAAGGTATTTAAACCTCAGGATTCTACATTATACAGAGTGGAAGCGTCAGCGCTCCTTTTACGGGAACAGCATAAAGGGCAAAATATTTCGAACCCATACCTAAAGATATTAATGAAGATACTTCAACAGTTTAGACGTAGGATTTTTTTTTCATTTCACGATGTTTAGCTATACTGTATTTCGTGTGACGCAGTTGCGAATAAATACCAATATCGTGAACACCTATTACTACAAAAATGCTACTAAACTTTGCCGATCTGCTGCTTTTCATTCTCAAAAAACATACTAGGACGAGAAAGGGATATATCTCGTTGTATTTTACGTAATTCGACGTCAACGCCATTAACTACGACTCGATTTCGTGAATAAGGAGTGTGTGGCGTTATCGCTTTGATAGGTTTATGTCTGTGTGCGTCATTCTTGACAAATGGCGTTTTATTTTACAAAGATTATTTTATTAATTATGTTGTTTTAAAAATCACTTTTTCATTTTTGGAAAAAAATCTTTTATTTTTATTGTATTAGGTTTTTATAGAGTACTTAAAGCTGTGGTTTGATTTAAAGCAGCGATGACAAAAATACTCTGTATATAAGCAATTATTTTTTTTATTTCATTTACAAAAGCCAATATACTCAATAAAGTTAAATATTCAAAAGTTAGAGCTTCTTATAAAATATTCAAAAAGCGTAATTTAAAAGCTTTCGGGTCTTTTATACCGGGCTTACATTGATACTTTAATACCATGGTGTTATAGGGCTTATTGTATAATTATGATGGGGAAACAAAATTTCAAATTAGTTAAAGTTAATATTCAGTCAAAGGTTAGGCGTGGCACAGGGGCACTAGTGTGTGACTGTAAACGCAACTGGTCGTGGGTACGATCCTCACTCAAAGAAATGAAATATTTATTTAAATTTATATTTTCATTTCTTCGCTCTGATATCGAGGAAAAGCGTGCGTGCGGGTTGAGCTCCGTCACTCAACACAGAATGCCTCCAAAATTAGTCGGAAAGTGAGGAACGGAGTGTTTCTCGGTTCCCTCTACCTACCCTGCTGTTTGCGGGATACAGCGTGAAGCTAAAAAAATATTTTTGATACGTTATTCCGGATGTAATATATATAAAAAATATATACAATATAGTATACGCTCAAATCCTCCTGGAATGATGATAGTACTGTCGCTTTGAATTTTTGAACAAAAAATTGGGGACAAACACAGAATGGCTTACGGGTAACCTTTTACAGTTTTGCTTTCCAGTATTTGCTATTTTTATACAATATGATAATATTATTATTAATAATGCATAACATATCATTATAATTTATGAGGTAGGTAATTTAATTATTACTATAAGATTAAACATAATACTAAATTAAATGACCTATAATGGTTCCGTTGAAAGTTTAATAAATATCCGTTGCATTCATCGGTTAATGTGTGCGCAGTTATTACAGTACCTAACAGTGACGACCCGTCGTTTAACTAGAGATAATGTTATCAGTTATTAATTACTTAGAACACCGCCACATTATTCACTGTTATCGATTAGGGGTTTACATGTTTTTACCATTTAAATAAAAATATCAGCTAACAGCAGAGCAGACAGAGGGAACCTAGTATTAAGACACTCGGCTTCTCATTTTCAGCTGAATTCTAGCGGCTTTCGTGTTGAGTGGCGGGACCTAACTTCGCGCTTTGCCTCGACCCCAAAGCGAAGAAGTAAAAATATTAAATATTTCATTCCCTCGAGTGGGCATCGAGTCTCGGGTCTTAACATTACGTTCCTTCTGTGACTTTAAAAAAATTACAACATTTCTTATTACATACCATTTGATACTTGATATCTAAAGTGAGAAACTCATTGTAGCGTTCTACTACGATATACCATAGTACCACATATCCATTACGTGTTATAACTTGTAATGGATATCCCGCACATAACAGGGTAGAGAGAGGGAACCTGGAAACATAGTGTTTTGACACTTCGTTCTCACTGAGACACGTTGCGTTTTGAGTGTTGCGCTTTGCATCGACACCCGAGCATAAAATGAATATATTTAATATTTCATTTCCTCGAGATCGAATCGAACCCACGATTTGTCGCGTGTACAATGCATACCCGCTTGTGCTTCTGCGCCATGACTGGATCTTGATAGGGATAATGCATTTACAAAATATATTATATAATATACGTGTTTTTCAAAGAAATAAAAATTGTTTGCCGTCGTGGCGCAGTGGGACATTTAATTTATTTTAATTTTCCCGCGAATTTTAGACGATACGGTGCGTTGAGTTTTGTCACTCAACACGGAATGTCTTGAAAATTCTGGGTAAAGTAGAGAGTGTGAGAGTGGAGTGTTTTAATAGGTTCCCTCCTCCTTTCTGTTAAGTTCCATCTGCGTACTCTGATACGCGTTAAAAAGGGAAACTATTTTTAACTTTCCTGGCAAACTGTGGACATAAAACAAAACTATACGTTTTGACATTTTCACGTTGAATTGGTTTATATTGGAAACTCTTTGACAACCCTGTATATAGGTGTATTAGTGTTTACATATCGAAATGACCGAGTATTTATAATGTGTATGTGTTGTATAAATATTTTGGTTCCATGAGTCTATATTTTTACTTTTTGATTTATCGTATCGTTATTATTTTAAAATATTTTCCTGCATAATTACACTTACAGTTCTGCGGAAAATTGGGGAACAGAGTGTTATAACTCTAGGTTCCCTCTGCCTACCCTGCTATGCGGGATGCAGCGTGAAACTTAAAAAAAAAACCAAAAAGAACAAAAACAATCAATGGACGGATAATAATACTCCCACCCACTTTACCTACAATTTATAATTAATATATATAAGAAAAATAATTGTATATGAAATGAAATCAACAGATCACGTCACCGCAGCGCGGGGGCAGTGCAGGGCAGTGTCTGACACTAGCATCCAGCTTGGGATTTGAATTCTGGTCATTTTTGGCAAAAGTAATGGATTAACAGAAAAAAAACTATATTTTTTATTGGCTTACAAGTAAATAGCATCTGTTGATTTATTTTTATTTTACAAAATTTTGTGAGGAAATAAATACCTAGAGACTCTCTAGCACTAACTTTGTCCAAGTTTCTTTTAAATTCCAACGGTTTAGTCATTGGTGATTCACAAATACCCAGGCATGAGTCCCTCATGCACTTATGTATTTACGATACTACTATGAATGACAAGTAACTAATATGGATGTGTAGGATTTCAACTCACGACCATCGCGGTCATTGTCAATCCAATTACAGAGGCGGCGCAAGGGCACTTTGAATATGTAAATACGTACCGACATTTTCTTAATGTTAACTTTAAATTGAAATAATTGAAACGTTTAATTCTTTCAGTAATGTTAAGTAGTTTTTGTAGCTTCACGCTGTATCCCGGTCACAGCAGGGTAGGCAGAGGGAACCTTCCGCCGAATACTGGAGGCATTGTGTGTTGACCGATGGAACTCAACGCTGCGCTTTCTCTCGTTACCAAAGTTATAAAATATTAAATATTTCATTTGCTCGATTGAGAGTTTAACCCACAACCTGTCGCGCTTACAGTCTCATGGGCGTCCCTGCGCCACAACCGATCTCTTTGTTAAAACAAAACATAAACTAATAAAGTTATTATTAACTTAATAACATTCGAAACGTCGCTCCTTGTCTGTTACAAGGGATGCCTTCTTGACTGCAAAGTGATGTAGTGTTAATTATGCAAGCACTTACGAACTATGGTATACTTTATACTAAATTCCTAATTTTAAATTTAGTGATATTGTATAAGAATACATTTAGGTTCATATGCCGTGACACAGTGGCAGAAGTGTGACTGTAAACACGATGGTTGCGGGTTCCAGTCCTACTTGGGAGAATGAAATATTCAATATTTTCATTTCCTGGCTTTGGTAACGAGACAAAGCGCGCGCTGAGTTCCGCCACTCAACACGCAATGTCTAAGAATTCGGTGGAAAGTGGAGAATAGTGTCTGGACACTAGTTTACCTCAGCTTACCCTGCCTTATGCGAGCAAACTAAAAATTGTACGAAATACACAAAGTTCATTTAGCTTATTCCGGTGTCTAATTACGAGATAGTATCTGGAGAGCGGCGTCGGGTCGATATGGAGTTGGAAGGCGGCCAGTGCACCAGCGCAGCCGAGTGGAAACCAACCTGACATCTGTGTCAAGGTCTAGCAGTTGCTTAAATCGCCACCCAATTCATTATATTTAACATGTAACAGCTTAAAAGTGTTCTTGCATATGCAATACACTCGCTTTTAAACGATGAACGTGGAGTCTTGAAGAATTTGAAAGCTTTGGTTTGATTTTTAGAGGTAAACTTGCTTTGAATTTAGCTAAGGTAGGTAATATGGAAGCATGTAATATATACATATATAAGTATTTTCAAATGTAAGCTGTTTTATTTAGCTTCTCGCTGTTTCCCGCTCACAGGAGTGTAGGCAGAGCAGAATGGGAAATTCCCATTTTCCACCGAATTCTGGAGGAATGTTGAGTAGCGGAAATCAACGCCGTGGTTGGTCTCGACACCAGAGAGAAGAAATGAAAAAATAAGTATTTTATTTCCTCGATTGGGGATGAAACCCACAACCACAATCACATGCTTGTACTTTCTGTCTTAGCTATATTTTTATATACCAAAATAAGCTTATAAAGTTTAAACATCCACAAGTTTTAAAATATATTTAAGTACTACTATAGTATCTCACATTTCGATATCAACAGTTAAATGAGTATTTTCAGTTTAAATCCTTAACGTCCGTAATTTAATTAAAAATTCAATGTTAATGTTCTCAGAAAATTCATTAGCATTCAACCCTACGTATTTGTTGAAGCAATGCATACTTATTTAGCTTATGTATAAATGCAAGTTGTAGTCAAGTTAAAAATATAAGTTTTATATGCTTCGATCAACTATACACATACAGTTTAGTTTATCGAAGTCGAACCATATAGGTTTATATAAATTAGATGTGGTATTTGTTAATAGTGAAAAATAATAAAATCACTTTTTTACCATCATTAAGACACTCCCGTATCCCACTCTCCGCTCTCCGCTTGAGGCATTGCATGTCAAGTGGTAGAACTAAATTTTGCGCTTTACTTCGTTACCACAGCGAGGAAATTAAAATATTAAATATTTCAGTTCCGCGAGTGGAAATCGAAGCGACAACCGTCGTGTTCACAGTAACACGCTTGTGCCCCTGCGCTACGTCCTTTTTAGTTATTTTATTTAAAAAACAGAAACACAACATTTTACTCAATATTTAGTCACAAAATCATTTCTAACTCATAAACTGTATAATACATTCGGTTCGTCGTAAGTCCTCTGCTACGACCGATTTTCCAATAATCACCAATCGGACACATACATACTTGCCTAGATTGCTTTTACATTAGCTAAACGACGTCTATTACAGCGAATATCGTTTCGTGAAATGGTATTTTGTAAACGATTCCAGGAATGACGTTTATTTCTTTCTAAATATCTTTAAGTCTTCTTTAGTTGTTGGTATTTGTATATAATTTTGTTGTAGTACATTGTGGAAGCTTACAAGTTTATTTCTAAGGAAGTTTTGTATATTTTTTTCGGAAAACATATAAAATATAAGTAGTTTTTTTTCCTAATTGTGGAATAACACTTTAAAAGTCTAAAACGATAGGAAGATCTTAGATTTTCACGATTATTGTATATTTTAAATGAAAGTATTTAACCGGATTAATCGCGTATATTTAAAATGTCTAAAATTTTACTTTTTATTAAGACACTGTTAGTATACTTCCGTTTCTTACTTTGCGCCAAATTCTTGAGAGATTATGTGTTGAGTGACGGAACATAACGCCGCGCTTTGCCTGGTCACGAGAGCGAGGAAATTAAAATATTTATTATTTTATTCCCCCCAGTAGGAATCAAGCCCACAAAACATTTTTTGGGATTAAGCTATAAAAAGAAATTATTATTAGATCAATATGTGTATACCTACAATATTTCAATACCTAATATATTCAACACTATAATATTAATATGTACCTACTACATTTTACCAACATAAGAAATAATTATATTCAGATACTTCATTAGGTGCCAACATCATAAAAACTTCGTCACGTGCGCGCTATATCAAAGCTCATATGAAAGCTCATACAAAATGAGTGAACCGTAAAATTTAAACGAGCTTATTATTTGACATAATGATATATGTATAGTAGTTAGTATTGAGGCCAGTCGTGGCGCAGCGGCACAAAGTGACTGTAAAACCGACTGGTTGTGGGTTCGATCCTCACTCGAGGAGATGAAATATTTACTTAAATTTATATTTCCATTTCTTCGCTCTGGTGTCGAGGCAAAGCGTAGCGTTGAGTTCTGCCACTCACGCAATACCTCCAGAATTCGGCAGAAAGTGGGGAACGGAGTATCTTAACACTAGGTTCCCTCTGCCTACCGCTCTGTGTGCGGGATACAGCGTGAAACTTACATATGTATAGTATAGTTTGTTTCATTTCTTCTCTTTTGTGTTGAGGCCAAGCGAAGCGTTGAAATCCGCCACTCAAATGGAAGTGCCTCGGAAATTTGGCATAAATTGGGAAACGGAGTGTCTTAACACTGGGTTCTCTCGTCCGATCCTGTTATATGCGGGATACAGCGCGAAGCTAAAAAAAGATATTTTATACCTATTTGTAGGTCATTTAATCGATATTGCAAGTTAGTAGGAGTATTAGGAGGTCTTAGCAAATAAGACTGATCCCGATGAATGGCAAGGAAAAGGAATGGAATATTTATGGCAAGTGTCGAAGCCATCGATTACCATTAGCCGAGATCTGGGCATCTGGCTCTGCGGCTTTGTTGCCGTTGAAGATCGCGGATGGGCTAATTAATCTTGAAAAGTTTTTATATGCTTTGCTCGAGAATATGTCGGATTTGGATTGAATGATTTGAATATTACCTACGTGTGATATAAAATATATAAATAATAAATTTATATTTATAGCATAAAGTTAGAGAATAGTTTTCTGAATAACTTATATTTAGATATCTTTACTTTGTGTTGAAAAATTATAAAATGTATGTAGTATTTATCTTTTCAAATGAACAAGGCAAAGCGCGGCGTCGAGCTCCGACACTCGACATGCAATGTCTCGAAAATTCTTAATATACGAGTATGTAAATCGGACGATAATGCAATTTTAATCTAAGTCTTGTTTCTCAAAATATTTATTATCCACAAAACAACATTACAACGACTCTGTGACAAAATAATATAAACTCCAACAGATTTAGTGCCTAAAGTTTTATCATTTGTGGTCGTTTACGCAAACTCGACTTTAAATATAATCCCTTTGTAAGAAACGATTTTTTAAATTGAGATGTGAGGGGAGAAAAACTTTGATAAAGGAGAGTGCGCTTCCGACGTCCGAAATAGAATTTGTTTTGAAGTGGATGAAGTAAACAGATTTCAAAAAGTAATTTTTGATGTTTAATGGTTGCGGGACGGTATTACGGGCGTCCGGTGAGTTTATTCTGTATAATAAATAGCCTCAAGTAAAGAAAAAGTGTATTTTCGTTTTTAAATTATATCGGTTAAAAGTGCGCAGTGAAGAGTCGAGGCCAGTCGTGGCTCTAGGGTACAAGCGTGTAACTTTACATGTGACAGGTTGTGGGTTCGTTTCTCAATTGAGGAAATAAAATATTAAATATATATTTTCGTTTTGGTGGCAAGGCAAAACGCGGCTTTGTGTTCCGCCACTCGACACGCAATGCTTACACAATTTGGCGAAAAAATGGTGAACGGAGTGTCTTGACACGGGGCTTCTCCTAGCTATCCTGCTACATGCGGGATGCAACGTGAAGCTGGAAAAAATATCCCAACTTTGTTTCTTAATAAATGATTATCGATTGTTGAATAAATTGCTGTTAGTTTAGAATGTTATGTTTCATGTGTTTCTAGAGCATAAGCTTAGCTCCGGTATATTGGGAGCTATAAATTGAATGGCGTCGAAGTTCGTAAACGAGTGCCTTACGAACCCTGCCAAATTGCTGTTGGGACCCAAGCTGTTGCTTTGAATTGAAATAATATTGATAATAAAACTAAACTATACTGTTTGTTTTATTATATATTTACTTTTTTTATTCAGCATCACGCTGTATCCGGCATGTAGCAGGGTAGGTAGAGAGAACCTACTGTTAAGCCACCCAGACCCTCACTTTCCGCCAAATTCGGGAGGCATTGCGTGTTGAGTGGCGGAACTCAACGCTGCGTTTTGCCTCGAATCCACCTGCCGAAAATATAAAAATATTAAATGTTTACCGCAACTCCCACAACAGGCCTCGTTATCCGGTTTATAATTAATAATTATTAAAACAATAATTAATATATTTGCTATTTGCTTTAGTCAGTGCAGTCTATATAAATATTGAACGTGACAGATAAATTGGAATATGGAAAGGTGTAAATGGGTCGAGAATCATTTTGTAACGTTTAAAATTCACATACTTCTTTTCTTATTGTATTATCTTCTATTTCAGCACATTATTTTATTAATAATATTCAAATAAGATTAAAAATTTTTGTTAAGTACGAGTTGCATGATGAAGTACTTAAAAAGCTATTTCTTGAACGCCCCACATCCAAGTTAACTTCTTAGCATGTTTTGAGCGATTCCCTTGTAACATGTGCAAAGCGGCTTATGGTAAAAAAAAACTTTTATTTCCACCTTTTATGCACACAGCACCTCTATACGAATTTCTACACCTCACTTCGCACGCAGTGTTGTCTTCCTTAATTTTCGCTTTATTTAATATTTTAAAGATTTTTTCAGCTTTGCACTGTATTCCGCATGTAGCATGGTAGGCAGAGGGAGGAGCTAGTGCTTAGTCACTGCACTATTCACTTTTTGCCGAATTCTGGAAGCATTGCGTGTTGATACCTTGACACCACACCGAAGAAATATAAATATTTCATTTTCTCGAGTCGAAATCGAAACCACAAGCTGTCTTTACTGTCACAAGCTTGTATCCCTGCGCCACGACTGGCATCAAGTTAACATGCATTCAAAATATAACATTGACCCAACTCTCGCCTATTAAATTTAATGCGGATGAGCGTTTATAATGTAAATTGTCTAACGTCTGTGTACACGATAGTGTTTCATTGTAATTACTTATTCCATTAAAGTTAAAGTCTCGGGGTCTATTAGGCAAAGTTTACTCTAACTGAAACTGAAGTTTCCCTCATCACACAGGGTTTGCGATCAGGGAAGCGTTAAAAATTCTATTAAGTCGGTACCTCATACATACACATAGAGGCTAATCGTGGTGCAGGGGCTATAGGTATGGGACTGGAAAAGCGCCTGGTTGTGTTTCAGAGTTATTAATTTCTTTGAGAGTTTTTTAGCAATCATATTTTTTATCTGTAACATACTTTACTTTGAGGACAGTCGTGGCGCACGGGCACGAAGTGTGACTGTTAACGCGACTGGTTGTGGATTCGATCCCCATTTGAGAAAATGAAATATTTATTTAATTTTATATTTCCATTTTGTCGCTCTGGTGTCTAGACAAAGTGCGGCGTAGAGTCCCGACACTCAACACGTAATGCCTCCAGAACTCGGCGAAAAGTGGGAAAAGGAGTGTCTTAGCACTAGGTTCAGTCTTAGCACTAGGTGAGTCTTAGCACTACATAGCACTTCAGGTTGCGTGATATAGCGTGAGGCTGATTTGATTTAATTTTTAACTTACTTTGCTTTTCCTTTTTTAAGCAGACAAACGTCAAAAATATTACCGTAGAAAATACTATGAAACATTTCATTTTTCTCTTTATCGTGAGTGATATTTTTGTTGTTCATGCTTTATTGCGACGTACCGTTGCGGAGGACACTTCAGTAATTTCAATTTCATGCAGTTTTAGCGAGGCCGTGTAGTAAAATAAACTAAATTTCCTTTTTACTTTATCTGATTTACATATGACATCAACAAAATGTACAAACTGATAAATGGATAGATTTTTTTAAAATAATTTTATAACATTTATGTATCCCTCTATACTTTGGCTGACTTAATTTGATTTATAACATATATATTTTTTATTTTATCCCAAATATTTTTTACTTTCACGCAGTATCTCGCATAAAGCAGGGTAGTCAGAAGGTCTGTTCCCTTCTGTCCATCAATATTCCTGAGGCATTGCGTGGCGAGTGGCGGAATTTAATACCGCGCTCTGCTTCGTTACCAGAGCGAAGAAATGAAGATACTAAATATCAATTCCTCCGATTTCGAATAGTACCCATAATTGACGTGTTTAAATTCAAGTGCTTGTATCCCTGTGCCACGATGGCCTTTCAAATATAATTCAAATTTGGGCTCTCATTGAATAGAAAATACAAATGTTCATATAACCTATATAGATGATATAACGGAGGTGTACCAAATATTTAATATTATTCCACACTTAGCCTTGCGTCTTCTGGTATATTCTTAAAATTACATATTTTTCACATTTGAATATCTAATTTAGATAAAACTTTTACAGCACTTTTGTACATATGAATCTGGCCTATCTAGAATAATATCACTACGTTACTGCTTGCCTTTTAAGACTAACTTCTGGGAATTTAACTGCCGCTCTCAGCGTCGTTTTCCAAGTATTCTTAAAGAAAGTCATAAAATGGCTATCACTTTTTACTTCAGGCGATTTCTTTTAGTAATATACCTTTATAGGTTGCATCAGCCCAAATACGCTGTTACATTTTTTGTTAGAACTTACCTTATCATCGTAATGGCGTCATATTTCATGATATAGTTTATTATACTTTATTTAAGGTATGTTTTTTATATATTTTTTTCATGGAGCCTTTCTGCGACAAGAGTGGAATGAATTTTAGAAGGTACTCAATTTGCCCGTAAAAGGCTACGTATTATGTGGCTGGTTTTTTATTACATTTCTTCATAATATCCCGGTTCCCGGATCCCGGTTTCTGTTGTGCTAGAATAAGGAAAACATAAATATAGGTTTATCATAATATTATTTATTAATTAATGAAGTTGTGTACTCCATTCAATGGTATGTCTGTCACGCGTCACTGGTCTGACCAGCAAACAGTAAAAGACAAGAAAATGTAAAAAATAAAATAAAATACAGCCTCCACACTGGCCCAACGCTTTACAGCTTACACAAATCACAATGTACAGACCGTTTTGTCGACCAGAAGTATACTCGTACCTTTGAATATGAAAGGCAATTGCAGGCTTTCTGCCATCTAATCCCTTTGCCTCTTTCATACGTCCCTGCGTTCAACAAGGTACTTTATGCGTTTTCTATGCGCTAAGGAAAGCTACATAAATAAGAATCTTTTACCGGCTTCATGTGTTTATGACCATAATATTTTTCATAGAAATATGAATCAGGGGTCAAGCAATTCTTGATTATTTACAATAAATAATACCTCCGCTTTACAAAAATGTTGGCTGCATATAGTGAAGTTTTTTTTCATAAAAACCTTCCAGTTTGTTTTTACGGTCAACATTTTTTTGTTATAAGACCTACACGTCATTTTCTAATAGCAGCCAATGTCGCTAAACAAAAAAAATATAAATAGTACAAAACGTCCCTGCTACATTTTCTAATTCAAAGATAATTATTTTGTCCCACTCAATCATTTAACATAGTTTCATAAAAGAATTTTTTTTATTTTAGCTAAATATATAAACAGATCGTTTTTGTAATCCAGTTAACAACCCTAGTTTACAACTTTTATATTTTTACATTCAAAGTTAAACTTTCAACATTCATCTACACTTAATCTTGTTATTTCAGTATTAAAACAAAGTTATTTTATGAACTACTTCTTTTCTTGTACAAAACATTATATGATGTAATATAAAAGTTTGATTAAATATGTATGTAAGCACCGTGTTGGTTGCTTAGTTCATTTGAGAGATGGCGCCACGTTCCATAGAGGATCGTAGACATACGCTCGCCGTGGCTGCCATTTTAAATTGATGTTCCTAACTTACTATATATAATTTGGATTTATAATTATTTGCTATTAAACGTTGATATCAATTGTATTTTATTTTTTCAAATTTATTGTGTAATTAAGTGCAATAGTTGGTAAAAGTATTACTACAAAGAATTAGTGCATGGAGATTTAATTGTCGATTCTCTTTTTTAGGTTAGTAGTTTCATTGTTTTATTTTTAATTCAGTTCTACCTCTGTGCCATGTAGGAATATGCGGGATACGGCGTGAAGTTAAAAAATAATATTTTATGTGGCTCTTTAATTAAATCAAATATAAATATAAAATATATAAATATAATATATAAATTAAAACTATACTAATTTTTCCAAGAAGAAAGGCACATAAAGTAAATAATCAAAAATATTTATTAAAATCGTAACTGTTGTCGATCACTATAACAGTGGAAGGTTCCGCCTAATTCAATGGACTAATAAATTACTATCAACTTTATATGTATGACATAAAAGTTTAGGAATAGGATACCTACATATATCAAACTAAGAAAAGATAAGAATAAAATAATATTACATCGTATAAGGCTTACTTACACACGTAACCTATGTTATCTTTAATCAAATACGTGGCTACCCAGCTCACCTCACATGGTATTCGCTTGACTTGTCCTAGGAATTTGTGCTTATCTAATTATAAAGGCACAAGGACGGCGGCTCCTGTGGAGTGAAATCTTTATGGAAATAAATATTCTACGTAGTTCATTTTGCTTTTGAGATAAATGTTTTCTTGTCGCGTGTGGCGTATATTTACATATAAAAGTAATGTATGTCTATAAATTACCTTCTTTTTATAGAAGGCTAATGTTTATGAAACAGGTTTAAGGTATTATTACAAAAGGCCAATGGGAATTTTTAAGGTTGCAATTTATAATTTATTTTTAATTTTCACGCTTTATCCTGCATGTAGCACGGTAGGCGGAGGAAGCCTAGTGTTAAGACTCCGTTCACCACTTTCCGCCGAATTTTGAAGGCATTGCAACGCTGCGCTTTGCCTCGACACCAGAGCAAAGAAATGTAAATATTCAATATTTAATTTCCTTGAGTGGAAATCGAACCCATCGCCTATCACACGCTTGTTGTCCCTGCGCCACGACTGGCCTCATCATTTTATTATAATCCAGTACAAACTGTTCAATAAAATCAAATCAGCTTCACGCTGAATCCCGCACACAGCAGGGTAGGCACCTAGAGTTAAGACACTCCGTTCTCCACTTTCGGGTGAATATACTAACATATCACGTTTTAATATAACCGAAAAGTGTATTTCATTACAATATTTAAAAGGACTAAGTAAAATTCAAACGATAAACAAGCGAGAAGCCACAATATTTCATTCACTCTCGTATTTTATAGGGAAGCTTTGTAAAACTAAATTTACTGTGTTTGACGCTTTAAATCTACCTTTCTCAAAAACTTTCGTAATTAACAGCGTCCAACGGAATATTTCCAACTTTCTGTTCCAGCTAGTCCTTCTATGTAAAATATTTGAAAATAATTATACACAATTTAGTACAACTATTTAGTCTCGTTTGGAATGCTAAATATATTTTAAAAGCAAATATTTTAACAAGGTTAACAATTACTATGACTTTTGATATAAATTAAATATTTATATCATTTGATTATATGAATGAAGAAACAGATTTTATTTACTGTATGCAAATATTTCAATCTAAAGTTTTAAGCTGGCTAGGAAGCCATAAGTTCGTACGTGTCGTTTAATTTAAATTTTAAATTCTAAAACCGAGATAAATATCATGGGTGCACCATACATTTATCTCAAATGCGAGTTGAAAAGCTGCATTAGCATATGCTAACACACATTCGCCTTGCTCTAATGCCTCGACTGTGGCATCTCTCCACTTTAATCGATTTCGCAAACCTCTTTGTATTATTATGTATGAAATTTGGATTAATAAGTAGACTTTTGTGCGGCGCTAAGTTCCGCCACTTAACGCTCAATCCATCCAGAATTCGTTGGAAAAACGAGGAACTCCCTATTTTCAATATCCCACTCATGGGGAAAGAAGTGCCAGAACCCAACGATGCAATTTACCTAAGCGGGCCAAGCAGAATAAAATAGTTCAAATACAATTTGCAGTCCAGTTCTTATCTTGTTCAGAATTTAGTTACGGGAAGACGTACTAAGTAATATAGTCATCACGTATACATACAAACATTCTAACATATCTTCCTAATTATGAAGAGAGTTCTAACAACATAAATTAGTGTGAATTGAGTCTAATTCTCCATACACGTCTAGTTTAGGTGCTAAATATAGGAATGTTAACTGGTAATATCATCGAGTGGTGTTCTAGTTGATTGGTTCGGGTTGATGACATGTTTCGTCATTTTACCGGTATCATCATTTTGCAGAGTACCGTGTTAAGTTTTCATGTTGTAAAAATATTTTGTATTCCTTATGTCGATAAAGTTCATTTCTTATGTTGGAAACTAATAAAAATATAATAATATAAACGCTAAAATAAACAATCTTAACCTGAGAAAATTAAAAAAAAAATGTAATAAAATTTCATACAAATAACTATATATTTTACTATGAACTATATATTGTACTATGAACGTGAAAATCTGGCTGTATTATGGAGACCGTTACGTACTAACTTTGTTATCGTCACCAGCTAATTTAAACAACACTTCGACTCGACGGTTCACTGATCTTTGCATAGCCTCGAAATCAGCTTTGAGATATCGTTGAACTTATTGTTGTTATTTTTTAACTAAAAATGTAACTTTAAAAGCAATTTTAAGATGCAAATAGTCTATGGAAATTATTGTTTTAACTAGTAACATTTAAAAAAATCTCTGTACAAGAATAATTTAAGAAATCAAATAAGAGCTAGCAAAAGTATTGGATATACGTTTATCAGTTAGGGAACTTGGGAACATAGGTCAAAACACCTTGTTACCTTACGTTCCCCACCATCTGCGGAATTCTGGTGTGTTGAGTGGCGTAATATTAACCAACTTATCTCAAATAAATATTTTAAGTAACAATAATTAAGCTTATAGTACACCAGGAGCAAGGCTTTTATTTTATATCTTTTAATCTCAGAATCCAGTGTCATTAAGTCGGATTACGGACCAGCAACCGTCTGCACTCGTCTTACGTAAAGAGTAAATATCCCAAGTGCAAACAACGTGTACGCTACTTTACGTCACCATTACATATAGGAATCTTTTAACAAGAACCTACAAGAATTAAATTTAAATACAAAAATATTTGTGACCTAACTTATATATAAAGACTAATAGAAATTAACTGTTAAATAAATATTTTAAAAAGTTTTGTTTAACATTTTTAAACATATTTTTTAACTTTTATACTGTTATTAAGAATATTTTGCGCGGTGTAGGGTTCCGCCACTCAACATGCGAGGTACAGCGTTAAGCTGAAAAACAAGACAAAAATATTTAAAAAAATATAGTTAATTCTATAATATCTTAGAATTGGTGAAGTATATTGAAGGTACCCATATTTCCTAGATACCGATTGAACTGTCAGCAATGCGTCGTGTTTAAATGATCGTAGCTGAGGCGGTGGAGCGAGTATTTGAACTATCGCGTCCACACTGTACAGTGGCCGATCGATATAGATTGCAATCACGGGTCCTTCTCAGTAGACTTGCTTCTACCAATTAAGACGAATGGTGTTTTGTGTTTTATCTGCGTTGGTATTAATTTAGAAATATTTTTAAAAGTTCTTCTTTTCTTTAGCGTCATGCTGTATCTTGCACACAGCGGGGTAGGCAGAGGGTATGTGGATAGTGTTAAAATACTGCGTTTTCCATTTCCAGCCGAATTCTGGAGACATTGCGTGTTGGGTGGCAGAACTCAACGTCGCGCTTTGTCTTGATATCAGAGCGAAAGAAATGAAAATTTTATCTTCACACTGTATCCCGCGCATGGCAACGTAGGCAGTGGAAACCTAGGAACCTAGTGTTAAGACATTCCGTTCTCATTGCGACACTTCCGTTTCCCACTTTACAATTTCTGGACCATACAATTAAAAAATCTTGAATAGATAAGGCTGAGATAAGGATAAGCTTACATTTATATTCACACATTTTCCTGCAGACATAGAGAACCTAGTGCTAAGACGCACCGCCCAATTTTCAAAATAGTCCGTATTGGATTTCGAAAAAACTGTTATTACAGCCAGGAAATGAAAAAAATTAATTCCCTGGAGCGTTTGCGTTATATTATGTTATATTAAATAATTGCGTTAACAGTCACACACTGTGCCACTCTACCGCGATTGTAATATTCATAGTACAAGTATGACTTTAAATACCAATCAGTACCTTAAATAGTTCCATGAATATTGAAACATTAATCATAATCTACCAATGCATATACGAGTACACCTAGGTATGGGCATAGCGTCGCTTATGAACTAGATTATTACATTACCTTGTTTGTATTGTACGGTGACTAAATGATGATACAAACATCACTGGTTTAGCGTGTTCGCCAATATTTGACTGACCTGGCCTCAGCCTGTCGGTTAACATATTCGGACGTTTTAATCAAGAATGGCCTGTGGAGCCATTATTGTTTGGGTTGTCAACGGAAATAATGAATAAATCAATATATTTTATTTTTAAATTGTTCAGTCAGCGGCGTTGAGTTCTGCCACTCAACACGCAATGCCTCCAGAATTCGGCAGAAAGTGGGGAACGGAGTGTCTTAACACTAGGTTCCCTCTGCCTTCCCTGCTGTGTGCGGGATACAGCGTGAAGCTAATTTTTTTTTGTTCAGTCGTGATGCAAACCCAATAATATGTGATTATAAACAGCGGGACAGCGAGAAGCAAAACAAAGTAAATTATTAATAATAAAGCAATATTTATTGTTCCCAACAGTTTTATAATAAACTGTTGCATTACAACTGTTGCGTTGTTGCATAAAACTGGGTTATTATTAAAATATTTTTTAAAGTTCATTGAAACAGGGACATTAGCATGATGAGAAGCGTTTCGCTTATTTTTAGAAAATATTTTTAGCTTGAATTATGAAGCTAAAAATATTGACACAAATCATCACAAATGATCACTTTTTTCTTGATACTAGTACTACTATTATAATCACTATGAGATGAGTACATTTTACGTATCCAGTGATTTCACTCATTATATGGTTTCCAAAATGTTATTGGCATCAAAATGCGAATACGATGGATATACAAACATATATACTTACATGTTTAAAGGTAGATATTTGAGGCCATTCGTAGCGCAGGGGAATAAGTGTGTGATTGTAAATGCGACAGGTTGTGAGTTGGATTCCCACTCGAGGAAATGATAATTTAATATTTCCATTTCGTCGTTCTGGTAACTAGGCAAAGCGCGGCGTTGAGTTACGCCACTCCATAGGCAAGGCCTCCAATTCGATAGAAAGTAGAAAATGGGAGTGTACTTACACTAGGTACCCAGATTCCCTCTGCCAACAGAATACAGTGTAAAGCTGAAAAAAAATTTTCAAAAAATACCCAATCATTATATGCCATTATTAGTGAAATATTGAAATGTTACACTTAATGGTAAATACAAACTCCAAAATAACCTTAACACTTTTACCTAAATCAAAAAAGCATTAGCAAGGCAATGGTTCGAGTTTTCTTCCCTCTCCCATTATTTATCGATACAGAGCAGTATTGAATATTAAAAAGATATTAATGTTACAATACACTGAAAAATGAAGCTCAGAGGTTAATTAAAACTGTAGAGCACTCAATCGAGAACTACAATAAAGCTAAAACTCACTGCGAGTTATAGCTGCTCTATTGTAATTCATGTCTCTCGTATTTTGTTATTATTGCCTATTCACTTTTGCTCTTCGTATCGAGAAGATCGTGACCTACTGCGTCTGCTTTATTGATTGTTTTTATTTATTGTTGGTGTTTCATTGCACAGATAGCTGTTGTAGCATTTTATATAATATGAAATGCAAGTGTTCTTATACTTTTCATAATTACGCTACTCTACCGTCCGAAAAAGGCTTCGCCCGCTAAAAAATAGTTTATTTTTATATTAAAGGTAAATTATACACAAAATAGACAGTAGTGGGTTTGAAGCGTACATAAATTGTAGCCTATGTTTTATTCTGATTTATAAGCTATAATATTGTAGTTTCATTTAGGTCCATCCGTTAGTTTTTTCGTGAAAGTGGAACATACATTCGCCATCCCAAACTTCCACTTTTATAACATTGATAGGATTATCGTAAACGTAAAATTTAAATAAGTCACGACTCCAGGATTGGGCGTAAATTAGAGAACGGAAGCGACTCAATGGGAGATGAGTGTCTTAGCACTAGGTTCCGTGGTTCCCACTGCCCACCCTGTTATATGCGGGATACGTGAAGATAAAACAAAAAAATAAATAGATCACAACCTAATTAAGTATTCACTCCATAACAGTAACGGAAGTAGTCTAAAAGCGCTGTATTTCATTGTGTATGAAAGATGCAGCCCAAATAACGTGTATCAGGACGGCGGCACGCTGTCTGCCGCTAGGAGCGAGGGCCCCCTCGCTCGGGGGGAGGGAGGGAGGTATGCGCTCCAGAAGTAGCATTGCCGTAAAAGCCTCTCCTTTTACAATAGCTCACGTTTCCACTACATTGCGTTCGCTCGGATCTTATTTCCAATGAATTTTAGTTACCGTAGAAATAATTTCAACACCGGCTCGAAGTCTACTGCGATAAATTATCAGTTTGTGATCATTGGTGGAAAGGAACGTTTTGCACCTTCCGTTTCTATCAAATAGTGTGATGTAAATTGTAAAGCTAGTCGTGCGACTAAGCGCGACAGCTTGTGGGTTCGATTCCCACTAGAAGAAACTTAACATTTCCATTTTCTTCGCTCTGGTGTCGAGGCCTTGAGTTTCGCCACTTAACACGCAGTGCCTTCTTAATATGTTTTGAAAATGGAAAAGGAAGTATCTGAACACTAGGTTCCCCCTGCCTCTGCTGTGTGCGGGATACGGTCTGACGCTAGAATCGTATTGGGAGTCATAATTGCATATTATTGTTTAAAGAATTGACATCACGAATGAATGCTGCGATCACAAAATTGTTTTGTATTGGAACAGTGATTGCCTTTATTTTGTTTTAATAAAAGTCCCGTATTGTATCCCGCACACAGCAGGGTAAGCAGAGGGAACCTAGTGTTAAGATTCGGCACCGGAGCAAAGAAATATAAATAATGTAAGTAAACATTTCATTTGCGAAACCAACTCACAACCGCCCGCTCCTCTTCGCTTACAGTCACTGGACCACTGCGCCACGACGAGTCTGCCATATTTAGATGATGCTACATAATTTAAAGTTCATAACATTGTTTATGAATATGAGTTAATATTTTTTCCACAAGTTTTTGTGGTCGGCGCCTCATTCTTCCTTTAGTCAAAACAAAAGATCTATATTAAAAAAGACGTTTATTCATAAAGAATAAAGTGTCCCAAATCTCCGGGGGTCACAGCCTGTGGCATATATTCGTATATTTCAGGACGGCATTGTTTACAGAACCCGCGTCGCCTTGACTACGGGCCGTTTTCACTTTTTGTGCCTCTAGCTTGCCTACTTTAGTATTTAGGTTTTCCGTTTTTTGATTTCAGTATTAGGCTAATTAAATTTAACGGTTTATCTTTAAAATTATAGTCAAAGTTAATTGTTTTAAAATAAATGATTCAATCCATTGAATTAAAAGTAAACTTTCTAGCGTTACGCTGTACTCGCACACAGTAGGGTAAGGAACCTATTACGTTCCTAGGTTCAGACATTCTGTTCCTAATTTCCGGCCGATTTTTGGAGGCATTGCGCGTTGAGTGGCTGAATTCAACACCGCGATTTGTGTCTACACCAGAGCGAAGAAATCAAAATATTCAACATTTCCTCGACTGGGAAACGAATCCACAACCTGTCGTGTTTACACTTACAGGTTTATGCCCCTGCGTCACGATTTTTTAATAGTTTTTATAATATAAAAAGATTGTTATTATGCCCAATATTTAAATATTTTTAATCATGTATAATCCTCACACTGTTACAATATCGTAGAAAATTACTTAAAACATTAATATGTATGTATAATATATAAAAAACAAATATACTTCATTATTTTTCCCTTCGACCGTTTCGTAAACGAAACAAACCATTACAGGCGGAGGTCATCACGGTTGCCATGGTGACGCTCCGCGTCCCCCTCGCACTGTGGGGCGTAAAATGTAGAGATATTGTACTTTTCGTGCAATTGGGACCCTTACTATTATTAAGATTTATAGATATGGGCTTACAGAGGCTGAGGTAGAAATGGGTTTGGGGATTGTTTTCGTGTAAAGTATTGATCTTATATATTGATAGGGTTAATATTTGTTTTTAGGAAGGTAGGTAGGTGTGTTTGCTTTATTTTTGTGGTAAATAAAAAATATGTTTAGTTGCCGCTTTAATAGGTTTCTTTTTTA
Organism: Heliconius erato x Heliconius himera; assembly: GCA_013421005.1. Classification (NCBI taxonomy): domain Eukaryota; kingdom Metazoa; phylum Arthropoda; class Insecta; order Lepidoptera; family Nymphalidae; genus Heliconius; species Heliconius erato x Heliconius himera. Next base: position 25,510 of record JAATLQ010007714.1, on the reverse strand, counting down.
GCATAATTTTAAAATAAAATTTTGCTAATTGGACGAGTTAGTATAGTAGCGTGAGGCCGCTGTAGTCGTAGAGGCGTCGTCAGAGGCACAGCCGTGTCATTGTAACGTGACGATTGTGGATTCGATTCCCAATCGTTCTGCTTCCAATCTCTGTTTTCCAATCTGTTACCAAGGTAAAAAAGCTCTACGCCACACCACCACAATGCAACCTCGAAAATTTAAACAAGGTTCAAGGTTCAAATTTAATCTCTTTTAAAGAAGAAGAAAGCGAGAGAGAGATAGAAGTGCTTAGTAAATACAATAAAACGTTATAACACTCAAAGGCGCAATGTTTGTACTGCAAACTATATGTTTGAACATATTTATGTACAAGAGATAAGTTATATACGTATGTTTGTACGTAAATAATCTATTTACATTTGAGTTATTAACGATTTCATCGAAATACACATTCGCCTTGAACGTTCACACAATAGGAATGTCATTTATGTGAAATGATCGCTAAGAAAGACATTATAATATAAATTAAATTAAAAAATTAAATCAAATCAGCTTCACGCTGTATCCCGCACACAGCAGGGTAGGCAGAGGGAACCTAGTGTTAAGACACTCCGTTCCCCACTTTCTGCCGAATTCTGGAGGCATTGCGTGTTGAGTGGCAGAACTCAACGCCGCGCTTAACCTCGACACCAGAGCGAAGAAATGGAAATATAAATTTAAGTAAATATTTCATCTCATCGAGTGGGAATCGAACCCACAACCAGTCGATTTCGCAGTCACACTTCGTGCCGCTGCGCCACGACCGGCCTCAATTATAATATACATTTTAATAAATTTTCTTTGCGATGTATATATACATTTCCACATTCTTTTAGTAAGACATAGTACAATAAAATAAGGCACAATTAATACAAAATACATATTACAATTGACAAAATGGTTTATATAAATTAAAAAATAGTTTTCGACGAGTATGTGCACCGCATTTGTGTATTACTCAAATGCGTTGCTTGGTAGGAAGAATCGCATTCTGGGTGTATAATTTCCTAGTTAGATATATATAGTTGAAATTAGGTTACGCAGGTTACCCAGAACTCTTATGGAGGAACGGAAAAGGTAGAATTGAGTGACTTTTCCAAGGTTTCCTGTTTCTTTCACAAAACACTGAACATACATAAATTTGAATAAAATTTTTGAATAACATGCTTAGAACTATTGTAAGGTTAATTATATATCTAATATTGAATTCGTTAAAAAAATATAGTGATAAGCTAGCTGCATTCAATTCAATGTGAAAACGTAAATCATATAAGAGATTTAAAATCTGACGATATGGAGGTAATCCTAAAAGCAAAGCTCAGTACATTTCAAAGATAGATCTTATAATCTTTTATTCTGTCGCATTACCCTCCACCTTTTAGAGCTAAACCTTTTCAATCTTCTTAACTTAATGTTTAGACTAAAATGCAACAACTTTACTTCATAAAATAATAATTTAAAAGTCTAATTTTGATTTTTTATTTGACAACAAAGGGAACCTATTGTTCAAAAAATCCGTTCCCTATTTCCATCCAACTTTCGAGAAATTGTGTGTGTGAGTGACAGAGTGCTAAGCCGCGATTTATCTACCAGAACTAGGAAATAAAAGTAAATAATATAATAAAAAAATTAAATTAAATTAGCTTCACGCTGTATCCCGCACACAGCAGGGTAGGCAGAGGGAACCTAATGTTAAGACACTCCGTTCCCCACTTTCTGCCGAATTCTGGAGGCATTGCGTGTTGAGTGGCAGAACTCAACGCCGCGCTTAACCTCGATACCAGAGCGAAGAAATGGAAATATAAATTTAAGTAAATATTTCATCTCCTCGAGTGGGGATCGAACCCTCAACCAGTCGGTTTTGCAGTCACACCTCGTGCCGCTGCGCCACGACCGGCCTATAATATAATATAATAATTTAATAATTTAATAATATAATAATTTCTCCAAATAGGAATCAAACCCACAACCATCACTTTACAGTCGGATATGATAAGTACATAATAAAGTTAATATATTCCTACTGGTATAGCGAATGAAAAGATCAAATTTCAAAACTTGCGGCTCCCGCTCATTTACATTAAGTGTACTCTTAGAAGATTTGAACGAATTTTCCTAGATTTGAAACCTATTTGAGTTGAATCGAGAAATTTATAAATACACCCCATATATCATCAGAAATCTATTTCTATCACCCATTTTCAACGAATGATTGTGAATAAGAAATTTGAAGAAACTATTATTGATGGCAAAACAGGGTAATATTCAAAATACCTATAGCTAAGCAGCCAAGACCTGAGTACAAAGTCTAGGTAGCGCGATTACGGTCAGGTCGTGCCTCGCCCGCCGGCGCACGGTGGTGTGAACCCTCTTAACATCTCTTCAGGCTTTTCAGTAAACATTACGCCTCTAATGGCCAACTTTACCTTTCTCCTGGACACGTATTTCAGAAATGTTTTTGTGAATTTAAACTGAAAATACTTGAATACTAAAAAAATACTACTTGTTTTTTAAATTTTGTTTTGTAACAGTTGCTCCCAAAAGACTCTAAAATTACATTATATATATCCTGTGACATAAAAGTTGGTTCTAAACTTACTAAGTTAAAGAAATAAAAATATGAAAAGCTATAAAGCAAAAATGTTCTATTGATTCTGCTCACAGGAGCAACGTCGAGCGAGTAAACGGGTCACGGAAGCGGTCGCCCGTAGGCGATAAATGACTGTGGGTACTTCATTCTTAATACAATACGTGGAAACTTTTTGTTCTAAAATATACTTTGAAAATGTTAAATGTTATTTTAATAATATTTAGAGAAAATATGTATAAAGTAGTGTATTAAAATGAAAATTATATTTCTAGATTGTTTTATGGTTATACCGTGATTGTAGTGAGTTTGAATCAAATAAGATATTGATGATACAAGGAAAGGTGGAAGAGGAGATAAACTAATTAATTTGTCGATGCTTCTCACGATAATAGGGCAATTCTAATTACATTAATTTCAAAAGAAAATAAAACAGAGTGAATATCGTCAGCGTATTTTATGTGAGATATAAGTAGATCAAAGGAAATTAGTAACAAAAGCTTGCAGGCACTTTCTTTGATCTTACTTAATCTAAACACACAAGTCGTATAGCTGAGTGACTTACTAAAAGATTTATTGATGTGGCAACTATTGAATACTATAGTTCCTGTAATGTCTGGATTTGAGGTCGTTTACTATATTACATGTTTAGCTACGTACCATGATCTTATTTTCTACCTATATTTATTTTTTGTCAACATTTGATAAGGCACTATAACCCAATTGCCCAAACTTTTAACTTGTCTTAATAGAAAGAGTAATACTTAATTTAAATTGATTAAAAGTGAATAGTGGATTCTTACATTAATAGATTTTCTCAATATACTCATATTCGATGTTATTTAGGGTAGGCTTTGATAGATTTTTTTCTATATAGTGATTAATCCGTAGTAAATCATTTTTCGTTATTTTGTATGATTCCCCTAGTGAATCTAAACTAAAATATTTTAAATCATTATTTTAAGTACAGAGGCCAGTCGTGGCGCAGTGGCACGATGTGTGACTGTAAAACCGACTGGTTGTGGGTTCGATCCCCACTCGAGGAGATGAAATTTTTACTTAAATTTACATTTCCATTTCTTCGCTCTGGTGTCGAGGCTAAGCACGGCGTTAAGTTCTGCCACTTAACACGCAATGCCTCCATAATTCAGCAGAAAGTGGGGAACCGAGTGTCTTAACATTAGGTTCCCTCTGCCTACCCTGCTGTGTGCGGGATACAGCGTGAAGCTGATTTATTTGATTTATTTATTTATTATTTTAAGTTACTGTGGTTTTTTGAATCACATTGTTTAATGAAACGTGAGTAATATTCACTTGTTCCACATGTGAATTCATGTGTGATTATTTCTACCACGACATGTATGTGTGGGCAGAAGTAATCACACATACAATTCACGAAGGCAATAATTCGTTATATTTCAATATTATATCAAGAGATTCAAGATTTATTACTTAAGTTATAAAACCTTTGGTATCCACTAAAATATTCTCCGCTCATGCGCTACTACTTTTTATGGGATTGAAAAAGGTAAGAACGGCGTAAGATAGAGAGAAATATCTCCAAGGGTCTGTTTTTTTATTAATTTAAATTTTAGTATCTCAAGAGAGGAGGGGAAACGAAAGCCACTCGCTACGAGGGCAAGCAGTTAGGGCACTTGTTAAATAATTAAAGAAGGGTAAAGACAAGGCAAGTACAATCGTATTACAAAATTTGGTTTTTTATGAATTTGTACGATTGATTTTTAGTTTCTAGCTTCACACTGTATCTAGTCAAGTACGCAGAGGGAGTCTGTAAGCCTAGTGTTAGAACACTCCGTTTCCAAGTTCCCACCGAATTTTGGAGGCGTTGATTGTTGAGTAGCGAAACTTCAACCAAATACACTTTCTTCTAACTAATGTATGAATATAAATTAATTTATATTCGTACATTAATTATTCATTGCCTAATTTTTAAAATATATGAATATACAGGTTGTGCTCCTTTTACGGGAACAGCATAAAGGGTAAAATATTTTAAACCCATACCTAAAGAAATTAATCATGATACCTCAACAGTTTAGACGTGTGTCTGTCTGTGATGTTTATCCATACCTGTATTTTGTGTGACGTAGTTACGCATAGATAGCAATAACGTAAACACATACTACTACAAAAATACTACTAATACGGTTTCCCCTAGATAGATAGACAAATGGCGTTTTATATTACAATAATAGTTTTATTATTTATTTTGATTAAAAAAATAACTTTTTCATTTTTGGGAAAACATTTTTTTTAATTGTATCAAGCTTTTATAGAGTAGTTAAAACTGTGGTTTCATTTAAAGTGGTGCTGACACTTCCACTCTGTATATTTCAAAATGCTACCTCTTGTACTTTCCTTTCAACAGTACATATATGGTGAAAAGGAAAATACAAATATTATTTCTAATTCAATTTCGAGTAAAGGAGGAAATTAATATAGCGTTACTAAAATTAGTGTTGCCCATTAGCCTGAAACCCGAAATTACGAGCAAATACAATTAAACCAACAATGAATATTAAGAATATTAAAAATATTGAAGGCATTAGTTGCGCCACTCAACACACAATGCCTCCAGAAATCAGCGAAGAGTGGTGAGCGGAGAGTCTGAACAATAAGCTCCCTCTGCCTTCTCTGCTACATGAAGAAAACAGCGTAAAGCTGAAAAAAAAAAATAATATCACTATTTATAATTTTTTACGTGATGACGAAATGATTTAATAATAAAACAATGAATGTACATGTCTACCTAGAATCAATCGACAAATGGTTTTAATAGGAATTTTCGATTCTAGGAATCGAATTAACAATAATTGTCAATAAAATGTGATAGGAATTTATTTACGAGTACATATATTTAGTTTCTATGAAATATTTATACATGGATCACAATTAAGTAGTTCTTGTAACCATATTTAAACATACATATAATTCATATATGATGTATGTTTACTGTTGAGATTGTTGAGGAGTCGTGCCGTAGGGCACAAGCGTACGACTGTTAACGCTATAGGTAGTGTGGAATATAGCAAAGTATATAGAAATAAATAGGTGTTAAGACACTCCTTTTTCATTAAAACATTTTTAATAAAATACAATTTTTTAAATAGGAAAAGCTGTAAGGATATTTCTGCTTCACGTGCTTAAAAATTTATTGCAGATTTCATCGTGATATATTCATTTATGGAGCCATATTTTTCAATGTTGAGTAATGAAAAATTTAAAAATTACTTGAAACAGTCTCCGAATGTAAATGTAACATGTTGTGGGTTCAATTTCCATTTGAAGCAATGAAATAGTTTATGTTTTTTCACATTTTTTAAAGTGTTAATCCACACTTAGGAAAGAATAAACTTATTAAGAAAACGTATAAAAATGACACACGCGGGACACGAACCCGCGGCTCCTGGAAACCGACCAGGCGCTCTGACCACTAAGTCATACGTTCTCACGTCGAAATTTCTTTTATACTTTTGTTACAACTTATTTATGTTGTTAACATCTCTGTAGGGAGATATTTACAAATTTCCGCTACCCAAAGATAATTACTAAGAAATATCATCTGACAAGAGAGCATGCTATTTATTAAATATTTTTAACATTTTTTAAAGTATTAATCCACACTTAGGAAACAATTAAGTTATTTAGAAAACGTATAAAAAATTTAACGTAGCGGGACTCGAAACTAAGCTAAGCTAACAGCATAAATAAGTTGTAACAAGAGTATAAAAATTTCGACGTAGCTTAATGAGAACGTATGGCCTAGTGGTTAGAGCGCCTGGTCGGTTTCCAGGAGGCGCGGATTCGAGTCCCGCTACGTTCAAATTTTTATACGTTTTATAAATAAGTATATTTTATATTTTCGTGCGGGCGGTAGCGGGCATTCACTTATTTCTCCTCTTATCATCAGAGAGATCTTTAATTGGTTAAAAATATACTAACAGTTCCGTTACTTACATGATATTTACATAATTTCGACTAAATATTATCTTTCTACACACAAATAAAAAAGAAACCATAAACAAATCGAAAACCCATTGATAGTCCAGGGCATAGAAGCGTAAAATCATTTGTTTCGTAAAAGGATAACCACATTTAAATTAAGCGGTCACAGTGCGGTAGTTCCAGCAACGTCGGCGGCGTCCGGCGGCCTTTACTATCGTAGTAGATTTTAAAATTCCACCACATGAACTTAATTAACACCAGTCAAGTTCTCGCCACTACTAATACTAAGTGTTACATGATGTTAATACAAGTGCGAGCGCACTTTGCGTTTTTTATTGATAAAGTGATTTGTGATTTTAATGATCATTTACATATATTAAGTACTTCTTGGTCCTTCCAGTTTACGTAACAAAAATAAGATATATTTTTCATTAAATATGAAATCTTTGTAAAACTAAGAATTCTTTTATGCTTTAGAGAAATAATGTTTCACAAAATTCAAATATCGTACTATAATACTTATTCTAAATAACTGACGAAAATAATCGGAGCAGGTTGTCTATTCGAAGCGTATATTTTTTACATTCAAACACGCAACTTTTATTAAGTAATTCGATTTGGATAGTTCTTATTTAAATTTATGTATTTAGTACATTACTTTAACAAATTGATTATTTAGATAAATATTTAGAATAATATTTATTCTTTTGACTTTTCAAAATGATTTATAAATCGATATTGTAATATATATATATATATTTATTTTGTGTTTGTTTCAGATATTCCAGAACCACTACCATTTTCATCACAAGTCAATAGCAAAGCGGTCGTTGTTGCCTGCGCAAGAACACCACATCCGCTTGGAGACAGACGGGCGGGTGCGATGGGCGCGACAACAGAAGATACTGTCGAGAAGAAAAAGAGATTTTCAGACGTTAGAAGATTTAAGCAGTACAGGTATGTATTTGCGCTGTATCACAAACATAAAATTTCTCCTCGTCTCTCTAAATCCTCAAAGATGTTCGAATTATTTAAATTATATGTAAGTTAAAAAATGAATAAGACCGTTTTAAATAGTTTCGTTTTCGTAGTTTGTTTTCTACCTTTAATATAAATGTGTATTATGGTATATTTACTTAGTATGATAGCCCAACGTTAAACCACTTAATATTACCAGCTACTCAACAGGCAATGTCTTAAATTCGAGCGGAAAGCGGAGAATGGAATGTAACGGCGTTAGGGTCTCTCCGCCTATCCTGCTACTTGCAGGATAGAGCTTGAAAATAGAAAAAAAAATATAGTTTTGTAAGTATTTTGCTATCACTTCTAAAATGTTAATATTTTTATATAAAAAAATAAAATAAAAATTTACGTGATTACTTTTAACTTATGTAGTTAAAAGTAGTAACCTTTAGTAGTATTTTTGCAGTAGTAAGTGTTTATGTTATTGGGATCTATACGTAATCGCGTCACACGAAATACAGGTATGAATAAAAATCTTGAAATGAAAAAAAAATCCTACGTCCAAACTGTTGATGCATCTTGATTAATTTCTTTAGGTATAGGTTTGAAATATTTTACCCTATATGCTGTTTCTGTAAAAGGAGCGCTGCCTCTTCCACCCTGTATATTGGAGTCCTGCTCGACGTCCACAAATGCCTTTCCTCTTTCACAAGGCCTTCAACTTCGTTACTAGAATACACAACAATACTGTTTTTAAAACTAATAATTATTTTCGCTTGTGCTGGAGGTGTAATTCATTTGAATTTATTAATAAAACATCATTATTATAGGGATGCACTTTATCTTACTAATGCGGTGGAAGTGAAATTATTTTCTATGAAATGTTTTTAAAAAAAAAATAGTTTCACGCTGTTTCCCGCAAATAGCAGGATAAGCAGAAGGAACTTTGGAACTCAGTGTTAAGACATTTACATTAACCTTTCCTGTTAAGATACTTTCTCACTTTCTGCCGAAATTTTGATGCATTGCGTATTGAGTGGCGCTCAACGCTGCGCTCTGCATCGTTATCAAAGCGAGGAAATAAAAATATTAAATATTTCATTCACTCGAGTAGGGATCGAACCTACAACCATCGCGTTTAGTGGCACGCTAATAAGCGTACGCCACTATTATCAAAGCGAGGAAATAAAAATATTAAATATTTCATTCACTCGAGTAGGAATCAAACCTACAACTATCGCGTTTAGTGGCACGCTAATAAGCGTATGCCACGATGGCCTCTCTTCAATTGATGTTTATTTAAAATTAAATGATATTCTTATCAAATTTTCATTCTGAACTCGAACTATTTCGAAACGGTTCAATACTTTGAGATATTGTTAAACTAAATTATGCGTACTTACTATACCTAATAAATATAATTATACTAGCGGACCCGGACGCGGCTTCGCCCGCTTGAACTATACGAATGCTTATTAGATATTATTATAAAATTGTGTTTGAAAATATCTAACTAATTTAAATGAAAAAAATATAACTAAACGTAATCATATTAAAATAATAATTAAAAAAAAATAAACAAAACCAGCTACATTATTAATATCATCAAAGTAAAATAAATATTTAAAAGAATTAAAATTAAATGTGTTGTGATATGTTTT
>JAATLQ010007695.1:23216-41399 GCA_013421005.1 Heliconius erato x Heliconius himera | reverse complement strand
CACAACCAGTCGGTTTTACAGTCACACTGTGCTGCTGCGCCACGACTGGCCTGGTAATAATTATATATTTTCCAAAATATCTTCCAATCTTTAAAAATTCCACGAATTTAATACTTTCCTTACACTTTTTTATTGATAATATCAATCTACAAGAATACTATCTAGCGATAAATGTTGGCATTATTGTGATTTTAGTTCAAGGAAAAAAATAAAATTTGAATTGGAAACTTTAAACATTCATTTCTACGCACTGCAAGGTTGTTTTGAAATAACAAAGAAAATTTTAGCTTTTATTTTAAGTATGCTAGTCGTTACGATGTTTTTAATTAGGTGACGATAGTTGGGACGTAGAGCTGTTGACAATAGAAGTTGTAAAATTTAAAAAAATAATTAAATTCTGAGTTTTGGCCAATGTGCAGTGGCTTTTCCTAGAATTTATAATAAATACAAGTAAAAACAAAATCAACCTATTCAACTAGGTGCATTTGTTTCTTAAAAGCTTAATAAAAAATAATATAAAAAATATATGAAATATATTTTCAATGTTCTCCTGACACATAAAAAATCCTATAAAATTTTAAATAATGTGATATGTTAATTTAAATATGATTTAGGGTAAAGTTCAATAAAGAAAATGTTAATTAATTATTGAAAAAAATACAAAAAGGAATCCATTTTGAATATATTAAAATCTATTCAATTCGATTGATTGATTTCTTAAATTATGGCGTTGCGAGCGTGCCAGTTGAGCACATTTCATTTCGCCAATGTCACATTGTATGGGAGACACACGAGGAAATTTGACCGGTAAAAAAAAAGATAACTATACACAATCTATTCAATTCAATTCGATATAATATTTTAAATGACAGATGTAGATATGTGTGGGTAATTCGGCGTTGGGTTCCGCTACTCAACATTTCAGCACAATATTTCAAACAAATGAATTACAGCGTTCGAGCTGCAGTTACACTGTTTACATCGTATTATGCAAGATATAATTATGTAAAGAAGATTATTCACTGTAATACGGTGTTTACAAATCGATTTTTTTCTATTCCCTTGAACTAACTAGTCTACTATTCCTATGTTAATTTACATATTTAACCTCTTATGTAAAATATTTGTTCGGGACCTTGATGTTATGAACTTACAATAGTTTCTAAGCAGAAAATAGTTGAATACAAAATAAGTTACAGCTTATTTATGTTCTTGTAGTATACTATAATGTTTTTGCACTTGTATTTTCTATTTCTGTATACAATTCCTCTTTACCCTACATAAATCTGTCAAGAATCAATTGTTTGGAAATTGCCACAAATTCGGTATGGTCTTGTTTTTCAATATGTGCTTAATAGACATATATCACTAAGAAAAAAATATTCATGCTGTTCCTCTTACGATGGTTAGGTAAATATAGGTTAGGTTAGGATATTTAGAAAGGTTTAGTAGAATATGCATTATTCATAGTACCAGTAAAGGCAATAAGAAGTAACAAATTTATATATTATACTTGAATCTTTATGTGCCTGAAACATTAGCGTATCTAGAGATATTTTAATATGGGAGAAGGGGGCGGATCTGGACTTTAGCTTTGAACAGATATGTTCGTGTAAATGTTGTTTTTTTTTTATTTTTTCGGGGCAATTTTTTGTAAGTAACCAGATTATTTTGGGATAATTCCCGCACCGTCCCCCATCCTTTCTACATCCATAGACCGAAAACATAAAAATAATACATCTGAATAAAAGCATCAAATAAAATTCATTTAAAAACCAAGATATTCCAATTGCAGTGTATGTCAAAAAATCTATATTTGGTCATTGGAATATCTATATTATAGATTCTTCGGACTTTTGAAGTAAAGCTCGTGAAGATTCGTACCCACAATGCACTACTTGTAGATGGGCTTAAAGTAGAGAACGAAATTTATTAGATTTTGCTTGTCTTTCTTGCAATAAGTGAGTTCAAAGTATATTTAGAGTGATCCACTGAGTCCTATAATAACTTGCAACGGAAATATTTATAAATAAAAATTAAATTAAATTAAATCAGCTTCACGCTGTATCCCGCATTTTACAGTCACACTTTGTGCCCCTGTGCCACAACTCGCCTATATATTTATAGGTACATACATAGAAATAAAAACGTTAATTACGAAGGTGACAACAATCGTGCTCTACTTTCAGTGATTCATTGTTGTTTTACAACCCAATAGTCACGACAACAATAAAATAATACCGCCTATATCATATCATAAAAATGTGATAAGGCCTGAAATATTGAAACTATGTTGCTCATAAAAACTTTATATAGCTGTACCTATATGTACCTATGTATATACATAAGAAGCATTTATTTAATAAAATTATATTTTAATTCGAGGCCATTAGTGGAGTGGAGTGGATAGTGGATTTGTGGGTTCGATCCCCACTCGAGGAGATGAAATATTTATTTACATTTATATTTTCATTTCTTCGCTCTGGTGTCGAGGGGAAAAGCGCGGCGTTGAGTTGCGCCACTCAACACGCAATGCATCCAAAATTCGGCGGAAATTGGATTGTCTTTACACTAGGTTCCCTGCCTACCCTGCTGTGTGCGGGATACAGCGTCAAGCTGTGTGAAAAAAATTGAATTCAAAAGTTGTTAAGATATTGTTTACTTATATTACTGGAGAAATTCCGCGATCTTTTCGAGATTATTACCATATACAGCGAATTTTTTTTTGTTTTATAGTCACACTTCTGTGCCTCAAAAAAATTCTTAAAATTTCAATTTTCTGTTATCCACAACAATATAAAAAATAACAAAATTCTTAATTGTAAAACATCCACTTCGTCTACGCTAAAGTACAACATGTAAAGGTAATAACACCACAATTTTAAAACGCAAAGGCGCCATACTTTATTATAAAGTCGCTTCTTACTTTGCAATTTATATGGTAATATGTCTATAGTGCTCTGATAGAACAAAGAGTGGTTCAGTCGTTCACATCGTATATTAAACGCTCGAAACGTCTCAAGCATATCAATAACCTAACCTTATTTTTTTAAGTTTCACGTTGTATCCCATAGCATATGAGGGTAGGCAGAGAGAGCCTGGAAGTCTCACTTTCCGCCAAACTCCGGAGATTTTGAGCGTTCAGTGGCAGAACTCAACTCCGCCTCGCCTCGTCATCAGAGTGAGGAAAATTGAAATATTCAATATTTCATGTCCTCGAGTGGAAATCGAACCCACAACCTGTCACTTTTACTGTCGCATGTTTAAGCTCCTGCGCCACGAGCGGCCTATGTTTATTTACACATTATGTAACGTAACGTAACCATTCTTATTTTTCTATTATAGTTCATATTATTATAATAATTTTTAATACCTTTTGAATAAGAATGGAAAACGGAGAATGGGAACCAGAATGGGCAGAGAGAATGAACAATAATAAATCAACCACTTGCTGCTTAATCAGAGATATCAGGAGAGGGGCGGACCAAGATAATAAATAAGTCGTGCTACATAACTAGAAAAATGTAAATATAGTACAAACTGCTAATAACGTAATTTACGACCTACTTCTTAAAGCTGTCTTATATCTTTATATAGCTTACCCTTTATCTATGCTTATTAAGAAAACTGGAAATGTGGAATAACACTTTAAAGAAAATGTACAAAAATAGCTTACCTATATCTCTTTGAGGCCGTCGTGGCGCATTGGCACAGATCGAACCCACAACCACCGCGTTACAATCACACCATTGCGCCCCTGCGCCACGAAGGAAGGTACATAAATAATTTTGTTATTTTGAAATTATTTTGAAACTTTCACGCTTCAACTTGTTCAACGGACGATGCTCTACTTTTGATTGTTCGTGTGCCTTCAGAAATTTTCTGTAGAGGTTGCGAAGCTATCAGAGTTGCGCTTGCGGCGATGTGAAAAAAAATCTTAGCGTGTTTTCAAAATGTTCTTTTTGTGTGATGGCTTAAAATATCTATGCCTTGATTATTTCAAATGTTGTAAACATATAATATTTCTTTTATTTTACGCAGTTTTCTTTTTTTTCCTTTAAGGTCCATCGTATTAGTGACACAACGCGACAGGATGTCGGTTGGATTCCCGATTAAATATTTAATATTTTCATTTCTTCACTCTGGTGACGAGGCAAAACCCGGCGTTGAGATCCGCCACTCAACAGGCGATGCCTCCAGAACTCGGTTAAAGTGTGGGGAACGAAAGTGTCTAAATGAGAAAGTAGAATTAATGTTCAGGTTCCCATGTTTTCTCTGCCTATCCTGCTATGTGCGGGATACAGCGTAAAGCTCTAATAAAAAGAAATATATTATTATAAAAATGCTTTTTAGCGTTAAGCCCGCCTATTGTACATTTTTTTTTTTTGTATTAAATTTTGTGCAATAAAGAATAAATATATATATATATATATATATATATATATATATATATATACAGCGTAAAGCTCTAATAAAAAGAAATATATTATTATAAAAATGCTTTTTAGCGTTAAGCCCGCCTATTGTACATTTTTTTTTATGTATTAAATTTTGTGCAATAAAGAATAAATATATATATATATACTAGAGGACCCGGACGCGGCTTCGCCCGCTTAAACTTTACGAATACTTATTAGATATAGAAAAATGGTTTTTGAAATTATCTAACTAATTTAAATGAAAAAATATAAGTAAACGTAACCAAAGTAAAATATTAATAAAAAAATTACACAAAACCAGCTATATTATTAAAAGTATTAAAGTAAAATAAATATTTAAAAGAATTAAAATTAAATGTGCTATGTTTTTGCAAGTACATGTGGTTATTTACATAATACTCAAAAACAATAAAAAAACTATACATATTTTGTCTCTGTCTGTCTTTCTATTTCCCCGAGCTAGTATCCAGAATAACTGAAGTAATTTTTATTCGACTTTCAGTGATCGATTTTACTGATTTACCCGGGAAAAATCTTTTTACTCGTTTTCCTTGCGCGCGTACATAGATACTATATGAAATAATTAAAGTCCTTTCTACATTAAATATGATAAGTTTTGCAAGCAATATCAAATAATATCCCAAAAAACTAAAACCACAATTTATTAAGTGTATAACAACGGTATAGATAACCATCCAACCGAGATGAAATAACCAACAATTCTCTCCTTAATACTTAAATAAAGGGCCGCAACTTACACCACACCAAAAAATTAATGAAAATCTAACTAATACTCGAATATGCGAAGAACCAAAGAAAAGTATAAATTAATTATAAACAGCAAATAATTACATAAAAATTAACAGTAGTTCGAAAATGTATGAAAATTTATAAAACAGTCAAAGTCATGTGCCCGTTTGCGTCGGTCATACTATGTCGCTCGTAGGCTAGGTCATTTCGAATCAGTGACATCTCTTTAATTATTTATTAGAATGTTATACAGTAAACTATAATTTCAATAAACTATTATATTCATTTTCATAAGGATCAATATCAAGTTATAGAAAATACATACAACAATACAATATAAAGTAAATTAATTAAAATGGTTACTTGTTGTTACTGTGTTACTTTGCTCAAGCTTCAGAGATAAATATGGTATGTGTATCGTGGACTTTTTTAAACATTATTTAAAGGACAATATTTTTGTAAAACATTATTTTTACGTATCTCATAAGGTTGAGTCGGCGCACGCCATGTATGCGTTAAGCAAGCTCATTTTGGGTGACGTTTGCTTATAACAACAAATAAACTTTGCCATCCGTTGCTTAGCAACGGTCGGTTGTTATTAACATGGCGGAATAAATTGCCTGTCAAATTGAAAAATATTTTAATATATTAGTATATATCGACAATATTACAAATATGAGAAAAAAAAGTAGCCTATGTTCATCCGAAAACCCTCAAGTATCTCTATATGAGTATTTTATCATAATTGAATTAGCGGTTTGGCCCTGATTGCGGCACAGACAGACAGACAGACAGACAGACAGAGTTACTTTCGAATTTATAATATAGGTATGGATTTTATATTATTGATGTTGTTTGTATAATAATATATTATTATTATCCTCGTGGAAATGAAATGGTAATAAGGCAAAGCAAGGTCACGAGTCCGCCGCTCAGCACGCCACGACTCAAGAATTCGGCAGAAAGTAGGGAACGAAAGTGTCTTGGTGCTGATTAAGATATGGAGTATATACTTATTCATAATCGGAGGGTACCTTAGCATTAAGTTCCTAGGTTCTAGTTTAGTTATTTTTTTTTTTTATTAAATTTAGAAATATACTTATTTAGAAAACGTATAAAAATTTGAACGTAGCGGGACTCGAACCCGCGCCTCCTGGAAACCGACTAGGCGCTCTGACCACTAAACCATACGTTCTCGCCAAGCTACGTCGAAACTTTTATACGCTAGTTACAACTTATTTATGTTGTTAGCATCTCTGTAGGGAGATTTTTACAAATTTCCGCTACCCAAAGATAAAATTTAGAAATATTTTTTTGTCAGGAAATCATGGGGTCTTTGTTATGTTTAAAAATGTGTATATATGTATTTTTTTCGTCAGTTATTTGCTGACATGGAGAGGAAACGTCAACACCTGGAAACAAGAGATATGGAGGAGAGGAAGCGAAAACGCGAAGCGGAAATTGAACAAGAGGAACAAATGTCTTTTGAGAAGGAATGGGCAAAGAATTTTGAAGTAAGTTAATAATTGTTTACAACACAACACATTGCTTGTTTCTTTGCACCATATATAAAATATTGTTATTTTTTTATTGTTGTTGTTACAAAGATATTGTATGAGGATTTTTATAAAGTCTCTACTTGTACTTATCAAATGTGAAAATGGAACAAACGTCCATTCTCACACATGTTCACGTTTAAATTAATTATTATTTAATTTTGGTGAACAAATTAGTAAATTTGACATTTTTGTTATAGGAATCAAGACAAAATCGTGTAGATAGTTGGAAAAGTTTCCAATCTGGTAGCAAAACTGGCAAAGAGAAGAAGAAGAAAAAAATTATGGGTTTCAAGCCCCCGAAACCTAAACCTGAGAGTAGATAACTTATGTCAATTATCAAATCCTCTATTATATTAGTATGTAATTAATTTTATGTATATGTCTGTGAAAACTGTCGAGCTAGCTTGTATACTTTGGCCTTAGTTTCTTTTTGTGGTTGAGTTGAATATTCAAATAGGAATGTATCATATTTTGTGATAGATTTTTTGTTGCTATAGAAATAAAATGAAATCTTTATGTACATGTAAGTATATAACAGGTTTTATTGGGCTGTAAACATGATGGCTGTGGGATTGAAGATATTTATTGTTTCTGTTTCCCTGCTTTCGTGTGTAAAATGTGGTGTTGAGTTCCATCACTTAACAAACGCGCAATGAATTGAATTTAATTGAGGTAAAAGAGGAGAAAGGTGTGTCTTGACACTAAATTCTCCCTGTTCCCTACCTTTCTATATGCGGGATACAGTTAAGCAGCGTGAAACTATTTTTTTTTAAATATTATCAAATTATTTCATATTTTCATTTTTTCGATCTGGCAACAAAGCGAACCGCGACGTTAAAGTTCCGCCACTCAACACACAATGTTCTAAAGGAATGTCTTAACACAGTAGGTTCTGTTTGCCTGCCCTGCTATTGGCCGGATAAAAGAGCGAAGCTAAAATCAAATAATATTCTCTGTGATGCATAAGAAGTATATCTTTTTTTATAACATAGACAAATAAATTGATACATAATTCTACATACATCAAAATAAGGCTTTTTTTATATGTAGCTATATATAAAGAAAACATAGAAAAGAAGTTTTCATAGAAAAAATAATAAAACTTAATTATAAACGCCATAATGGTGACAAACCAATTCATTGAATTTTCTTCCATAGATTAGAGGATACATTTAATTAAAAAAAAATTAGGTATAAAAGTCCAATAATGTTTAATGATAAATTTAAAATACAACTTTTAATCTATTTGCACATTGTTTTAAAGCAGAATATTTTTAAATTAATAGCTTTCAACATTGTGTTACGTAGATATTGGAGAAATATTTTTAAATAATAATTTTCTTCACATACAGTTGTTGTCAACAAGTCGTGGCGGCCCTCAAGTTAGATTTTCTTGGATTTTATAATATAATTTTTATAATAATCAGACGTAAGAAAAATCCTAAAATCAAATCTGCGTCAATCTATCTATACCTTACATCAGAGTGGCCACGACTTGTTGAGCATACTGTAATTGGGTACGGAAAGCTATTTAGTAGAAATATACAAATGAATATGGAACAACGAAATGGATTCGATTACGAATATTATCCACTACTTTCGAATAATTTTGCTTACAGATATTGGATTTTTTGGAAATTACTTTGTTAAAGAATCTCCTTATGAGAATTATTTTGTGTTATTTGTTATATTTTTCTTTATGGTAGCCAAAATTTTTCATTCCTACTATCGGTTAGTGATTAACTATTCGTGTGCGGGCTCGGTCTCCGACCAGGCGAAATAGAAAACATGTCACAATTTTGACAAATATTTGTTCAAAACTTTTTCTTTTCTGAATTAGAAGAAACAGTTATGGATATATATATATATTTATTTCGGCTATTTTCAGTCAAAATATAAAATAAAAGATTAATGCGATGTTTTTAAAATAAAATATCAACCATCGTTTGCAATGGAAATTAAAAAGCTCACGTATAAAACGTACACGCGTATAAGCGTTGACGCTGAAGTGACGATTTCCAAACGGCGGCGGATTTAATTTTACATGTCTTATAAAAAAAGGTTTTTATGAAATGTGCAAGCATTTACTAAACAAGAACTGAGATTACCTAGGAAATAAACCCATACTCGCTTAAATGACAATTTTCGTTTAACTATTAAACAAATATTGTTTGACATTAGCTCAACCACAAGCAATGCTTCGATAGTTCATCAGAAAGTGGTGAACGGTAGTGTCTTAATGGGAAACGGAGTGTCATCACACTAAGTTGCGAGGTTCCCTTTACTTACACTATACAGCAGGAATGTAAATAATATATACACAATTTCGCAAAAAAACAAATTTAAACAGAATTTGTTACTAAACACAGTCTTCCCATGTCCATATATAAATAGTTTACAGTAAGACGCTAAGCCGCTGTACCACGACGGCTTAGCGTGCTCTTGCTTGATATATTGCATGTGAAAATTGTTTTATTTATCTATATTAGCTTTAAATTGCATAACTTTTAAAGAAACATCATAAAAATATAATTCATTCATTGAATTCAATTCTTTTAAAATTTTAATCAATATAAAAAAAGTGTAATTAAAAACAACCAACGACACTATAAGTATTATCACTATGTATATGTGTTTTTTTCTTTTTAGCATCTCATAATTGAAAGAGAAAGTATGAGAAGTAAAAGAGAAGCTGTGGATCATTGTATGGTGTTGATTTTTTTTATTATATTTTTTTGAAAATAATATGATTAAACAGAAGTAATTTAAGTTATTATTAGCTAGTAAGATGCGATTCATGGCTATTTTCATATTACATTCGGATTTACGTAAGTTCACTCCTGACAACGCCCCATGTATTCTTATATGAATTTCTTTTTAGTATGAATAATTATTTTTGAAATACGCAAGAATAAAATTTGCAATTTTTAGTTCCTCTTGTAAAAAATGGCCAGCGAGGTTAAGAATCTAATAATGTACCTAGCAATAGGTAGATAATAGATATTATAAGGTATGACTAATAAATACTGCAAAATTATTGGTTGTTTTATTTCTTTACCGTTTATAGTGTGTGTGATTAATGATAGCGGGACTCGAACCCGCGCCTCCTGGAAACCGACCAGTAAGCCATACGTTCTCAACAATTCAAACCAAGCCATACGTTTCTAAATAAGTATTTTTTTTCCTAAGTATGGAATAACACTTTTAAAATGCCAAAAAGTATTACGTTTTAAATAACGGGACTCAATGCCGCGCTTTGTCTTGTTGGCAGACCGAGGAAATGAAAATATTAAATAATTAAATCACGCATGTAGAAATCGAACTCACAACATAGGTTCTACTGCGCTACGACGGCATTGCCCTCTGCAATTTTGACTTGCTTAGATGCTTAGATGCTTGCATAGATTTTGACCCTTGCTTCTATCAGTTTTATTTCCAGTCTGCGAGGCGTTAGGTGAGTTGCATTCATACGAGTGTCACCAAAAGTGGAGCTGGAACAAAAACTTTAAAGTAAAATTTATTATTAATCATCAATAAAAAAATCGCATAATAAAATATTTATTTTTATTAATGTTCTACACCGGACTTGCATCTTTATCATTTTTACTCTCGTCGTTGTGTTTATAATGAATTGTTCCGTTATATCACTAAGAGAGTTGTGATTACGGATCGGTCACATACATTTTTCTATTCAGTATCAGTGATCGAGCCAACTTTTTCTGTCGCTTTTAATAATACGAACAAAAAATAAAGTATAAAGATTTAAACTCGTGACGTTGCTACCAGTACAAGAGCTGTAGTTACGTCAACTGAAAGATGCGCCGCGCCTCAGACCATTATACAAACAGCACTATTAACCCAAGTGAGAAATTCCATTCAGCAGTCTCAACGGCGATCATCACGAAAACATGCAGCGGCCCTACACTTATCGGACCGAAGTGTGCAGAGTATTCTTCACCGAGATCTAAAGATGCATCCGTATATGATTGTGATGGTGCAGGAGTTGAGTGACAGAGACTTAGACACTTGTACGATGTGTTGCCACGATTGTATTGTAAATGTGCGCTGCACGGATGTTGTTCTCTTTTCAGACGAAGCCCATTTTCATCTTGCAGGTGCGGTAAACAAACAATACTTCTGTTACTGGTCTGAAAACAATCCTCGTGGAATTCCAACGTCCACTGCATAGCCCAAAAGTTACAGTTTGGTGCGCAATTTTCAAGTTTCAATTTTCAAATGCGGTGTGTTAGGACCGTACTTTTTTGAAGAGGACGACGTGACTGTTACAGTAAACAGTGATGGCTATTGTAACATGTTAAAAACTTTCTTCGGCCAAGAATGAACGACATTTTCCATGAATATGGAACAGAAAATGTATGGTTTCCGAAGGACGGAGCAACGGCACACACATCTCGTCACTCACTTGCAGTTCTTAGAAATATGTTCCCGGGACACGTTATTTCTTTACGAGGTGATATTGGATGGCCTCCACGGTCACCGGACTTGACACCCTGCGACTACTTGATGTGAGGATATCTCAAAGCCAAGGTCTTTCAACATCGCGCTCGAAACATAGAAGCTCTTAAAGAGGCGATAAGAAACGAGGTTGCTACCATTCCACGCGAGATGATTCGCAGAATAATGGAAAATTTCCGAGAGAGGCTTACAGAGTGCATAATAGAGGAGGCATTTGAGTAACGTATTGTTCAAAACTCGTTAATGTAACATGTTATTGTAAATGGCATTATTTGCACTATATTTCAATAAAAATTATTTGATTATTTGCCAAAAGGTTTTGATTTTATTTATTTCCAAAACATGGGGACATCCATATGCCGCACCTGTACCTAAATGTGACGTTTAGCGTACTTAAGGCCAGTTTACGTGCGTTAATAATTATGAATTGTCACTTTGAAACATGCACGTCCAAATAATATATTGTATTTTGATTGGTATATTTGTTATATATTTTACACGAAATCCGAATGGAATTAATATAGAAATAAAAAAAATCTATTTAAAAGACATAAGGCGGGGTTCGTAACTTCAGTAAATTCATTAATATTTCATAATGTAATAAATATTTTCTCCGTATTGTCTGTATTACCTCATTAATTTCATAAAGTTTATATATTTTAAATGTGTGTCAACAAATTCGAACTGGCATATATTGACGAAATGTCGCGATTTTGATGATTATATTTTAAAGATGTCTGTCTTCCTTTGGCAAATGACATAAAACAGAATTATGAAATCTAGGCTGTTAGCAATACAAAAAGGATTTTCTAAGCTTTTAGAGAGTAGAAAATTAGCGACAAAACCACGTAAGTTACTTATACATATATAATACAACTTTAATAAGTATGTAATGTTCCTCTGCTTTGTTTATTTGTCGTAGTCGTTCCCAATTTTTTCCTTTAGTAGATTACTTGACATTTTTAGTAGATCTTCATCTACAGTTTTTATTTTCATAATTATTTTACTACTTTATTTATTTTTAATTTAAAGTTTACGTTTAAGTATGTTAATATTTGACACATTGAGATCAATTACCACTAGATTTGGTTCTTTTAAACATCACATCCAACGTAGAACTTTTTTTTGATTGTAGCATCGAGTGATTAATTATTTTATGGTCATTTTGCCACAAATTCAATTTAAATACTTAAATAAATGACTAATCAGGTTTTCCTGATCTAATATCATTGTAAATTCAATTAGTTAAATTATTTTAAAAACATATTTCTCACCAGCAAGATGTCAACCCCATATGAATGAACTACCAGTCCCGTGCGGTCCATGGGACCCGTGGTATAGACAGAGGCAAAGCTTTTACATGAAGCACTTATTGTTTGGATTGGCCTGGTACGTGTTTCCTAATATTTAATAATATTTCGATTTTTTCTTCATAACTCATATATAACAATTGCGGAAACAGAGGACAAAATCTAGAAATGATCCAACTTCACGCTATCGAGGCCGGAGAAATGGTTAAATATAAATAGGAGTGCAATAAGAATATAAAAGTGAGATTAAAACCCGCAACCATCGTGTTCAAACACATTAATGGTATAACAGTGGATTCTTACTAATACTTTTCAAATGTTGTCATAATGCTGTCCAAAACTCCCTATTACATCCATGTATGTCAACAATTGAATTTAGGCAGTTTTTTAAAATGTGAAAATGAGAAAATTTGTACTGATTAATTTATTTAAATGAATATTAAAATTTAAATAAATTAATCAGTACAAATTTTCTCATTTTCTTATTCTCATTAAAGGTGGTTGTTTTCTTTTGGCTTGGCCGTTTACACGGACAGTTTATACCTCAACTGGGGACCACCCGACTTCCCTGGACCTCCTAGCGATATGGTCGAAGAGTGCGACGACTCGGACTCGTAATTTGTAAACAGTTTAAGCTTTTAATACTTATGTATTATATTATTTTATATTATGTTTGTGTAATAACGAAAGACAGTACTAATGTAGTTTTATTTTATGGAAACTAGTAATAGATTAGATGTTTTATATGGCTGAGTTCTACGCCTTAACTCTAACTAGTGCAGCCCCAGTCGAAGCACTTCAGTTGTTTTGACTAAGAGTCCTGTAAAAAGATGTAATTAATTTGAATGAATTTAATCAAATACCAAATACAATCTAATAGCTTGGATCTTATTTATGCTCAAAACTGAGAATTATCTTCTATATTTTTTTAAATGTTGTATAATTTACCCCCATTCACCTTTCGAATAAGCTTTCGATTGTCACATTTTTTTAAGTTTAAGGAATTTGACCATTTGCATTTACGTACAAAGGCAGTCTTGCGGTCAAATCAATTTTAAAAATTAAAATGAATTAGAGAAATTTAGTGTTGAGATAATGAATATAATTTTCACATAGACATGGAAAGACTGAAACTTTAGAAATGTGAAACAAAACGTAAAATCAGATAATTCTTATTTATTATTTTTTAAATTATGTCTTGTTTTGTGTTTTACTTATAATTAAGATCTCTTTATACAAAATATTGATTTTTCCATGTCATTATGAAACCTCATATTCTTCAAAACTGAACTGTAAATGATTTTATAGTATAAATAATATATTTTTTTATAACATTTTCGTTTTATTTCATTGAGTAATTAAATACAAGTAAATAATGCCACAGCTGAATACATCGTGAACCAGAAAAATTTGGTCTTGTAAACATTAATAAATTCGCTTTACTTTGTACTACGTAAAATAAAATCACTAAAATCGAATGGTTTCTTTTTAAGTATGATTTTTTTCGAGTTAGACATAAAATTTTGCAAAATAATAAAAAAGAATCAGCTAAAAAAGCTAAAGCGTTAAAATTATATCGCATATAGTATGATTTTAACGTGACGACTTGCAGATAAAATAGAGTCAATATATTTTAGCACCAAGTAGTACGTACATACCTGTTATATTTTTTCGGATTCACGCGCTATCCATCGCTCACAGCAGGTAAGGCAGAGGGAATTCTAGTGTTAAGAAACTCTGCTCCGCATTTTCCGCCGAATTTTGGCGGCAATGCATGGTTAAGTGGCTGAAGTCAAAGCCGCACTGCCTCTACGTTAGAGCGAAGAAATGAAAATATTAAATATTTCATTTCCTCGAGTGAGGATCGAACCCACAACCTGTCGTTTTTACAGTGACACGCTTGTGCCCCCGTGCCACGACAAGCCTCAACATGTTCTAATTTGTTTTTAATACAAGTCTAAATTAATTAGGTATATTTTAGTTGTAGGGTATAAGGGAATAAATAATACAACAAATGAAATTTTGAAAACAATATCAAATTTAATACATAAATAATATTTATGTATTTCTACATACGTTTTCATCTATATATTTACATTTAAACACATAATTTTCCTAACTTACCTAATTCTTTGACATTTTGTCTTAAAATTGTTACATTAAAATTAAGCAACCAAAAAAATATTGTTACGTCATTAAGATAAAGATTTAATATTTTACGAAAATAAATTACTAGACGTCTGCGGGTTCCCCCAGGTTCCTAGTGCAACGTACAAACATGTAATGCCAGTTCCGTTCGCAGATACTTATACAAGCGAGCAAGGTAGTGTTAAATAAAACATTCTAATTCATTTATCCATACAGATCAATCAACCCTTAACGATATCCACTAAATATATTGTACTTTTAACAAATTTGCAACGGCTATAATGAAAATCATTAAATATAAAAACAATAATAACTTAAAATATAAAAATTTTAGTGTTTTCAACAACAATTTCCTGATGTTCTCGAAAATAAACAAGGTATATAAAAAAAAATAATAACAAAAGTCGATTTTTGAAACAAAAACAATAGAAATATTGATATAAACATGATTTTCACTTTGTACAGTAGATTTCTTTGAGCAACTTAGGTGCAGGTACCCTCATTTTGGATAGTTATAAATTTAATATAAAAAAAATATAATATAATATAAAATTTAACATAGTATATGTGTATAGATAATATGAAGCAGGATTTTATTTAACCGATCTGGATAAGGGTAACTACCCCCGCTAATGTACGTTATTCGACGCTCTATTTCCGACTAAGTATATCCCCCGTATCCTGACTACAACTACAGATGTTCTAGTATATAATATAAAATGCTTTGGAGACCTCTGCAACCAGCAAGAAAACCACAATACGATATAATGAACATATATGTATATATTTTAATATTACTCTCGTAACATTTTCACACTTTGTAAACATATTACAACCTCAGATCGCACCATTACAAATAATGTCGCTTCGAAACTTAGATTTAACAGTATTTTCCTTAAAAAAAACATTTTGTTTAAAAAAATATATATAATTAAAATTAAGCGAAACTCTCGAGTCACACCTAACGTTCTCTGGTACAACGCTATCTAACAAACGAGGCGTTGGTACGATTTACAACTGGAACAGCTTTAAATTCGGTCCGTATATAATTGACCACACGGATTGACATCAATATCTTAATATATAGCCTACATTAACATTACACATATCAACAACCATATGATATCTATATATATTAACTAACATCCTTACTATGAGACACTGCCAAAACCGGCCAGTCATCTTTACGTTTCGGGTTCCTTAACGTAACCGTAATATTTAGTACAATTATTGTTAAACATCGTTACACACATAAGTTTTGGCAATGGTTACTACGAATTACAAACAAAAACGAATACTAAACATAGAACAAAAATATCAATCGACTTTAAGTCAAATCAGTGAGTTAAATCTATGAATTTTCTAACTACATTTAAGCTCTTACGTCTATAGAATGACACATTTTATTATTATAGATAAAAAATTCAATAAAAAAAAATTATTAATGATTATCGTACGCTGTTCCGATTAAAAAGAAACATGCGCGAAGCTTTTGTTAATAGCGTACCACGTCACTACTCTGGAATCCATTCATTTGAATGTTTACAAGACAAGGACAAGTTTAAAGAAGGCATCTTCGTATATTATCTATAGCACCAATATCAGCTGAATGTGTTTATTTATATTTCGATACGAAGCGGTGAATTTGGTAATGGTGTTATATAAAAGTTAGTATAAACGCTGTTATATATAACACGAGAAAAGGCGCAAAACGCTATATATGCCAAATAACATGGATACTCCCACGTTTCATTTTGGCAATATGTTTTCCGTGGCGAAATCAATTAGTGCTTCTAAATACATGAATATGGACGTCAAATATTACAGGAATTGACTTATATTAAATTTACTAAATTGAACACTTATTGGATAAATCTATCACAAACAGTCCACTGAGGTAATTTACAAAGTGAACTAGTTCTCTTTGTTCTAAAGATGTGCGATTACAAATAATTAGATAAATCGATGGATTTGTGTTATAAATCATAAAAAATATAAATCGATTCTTTTTTATATAATATTATTCGTTTTGTATTTTTTTATAAATTAAAACGAAAATTGTAATAATAGAATATTAATTTTCGATTGTATCGATCGTTTAATCATTTGTAATCGCACATCTCTTCTAGCACTCGAGTATCTAATTTGACTCGATAGCCTTCGCAAACCACTATTTACTGCAAGTGGTTGACGAAGTAGCTTATTCGAAATATCTAATATCTGGGACTAGAAATCTGACTAAAACGGCTTTTTGTGTACTATTAACATGTTGTTCTTAACTAACAGGCACAAACTAGTACAAAAGGATTGTAGGTTTAAATTTGTTAGGGGTCAGGCTTATGTTGAGCAATTAAAAAAATATGATAAAATAATCGTTGTTACGATATGTTAAAGTTAACTTAGGTACTGGAATCATGTCGATTTTTTATTTCCATACGTTCGCCCTTTATTTCACCGAGTCAGTTATTTACAAGGCCAAACAACAAATAAGTAAAAAAATATTAATTATTTCATTAAATGGTACAGAATAAGACTCGCAGTTAGATTTTGCCAAAGCGCAAGTTGTACTTGAATCCTATTAAAAATAACATTTATCCTATAAATGATTTACCTAAATATAAACAACATTGGCCCGCACGAAATCGTTTAGAGGCAATCCATAATTCATATACACAATGATATTTCAAAATAAAAATTGATGGCAACATTTAAAGCCTATGGCTACTAGTTGTATTAATTAATATACAATATCCTGAATGTAGAACGTTATTTTACACGTAAAAAAACCTATTAAATTTTTATATCCCAAAATTAAAGAAAACCGCGGCATTTGCTCCTTCCTTTCTCTTATATAAATAACACATATCTACGCGAGGTCACATATCTTTGATAATAATTCCAAAGTTCTTTACATTCGCACTCCATTGACGTTTGTTGGTATGTAACAAAAGCTGTTACGTAGATGGATTTTCACTTTTATTATGGATTTATCTTCGAATAGTAACACAGTTTGTAAACTTTTTGATCAACCCGGCTGAGAATCTTTATAGACGCTACTGCCTCAATGTTGAACATTCTGAAACAAATAGAAAATATATAATTAGTTAGCTACAGCTTTTAATATTTTTATATGCAAAACATACATAATTAAAAATTTTGAATATCAGATTATTTAATCTCATTAAAAAACAATGACGTATAGTCTGTTGTACTATGTCTGTAATGATAGTCTGTTATACTATTTTATTTTATTTTATTTTATTTTATTTATTTGGGATAACAAACATTTGTACATATGAGAAAATATATCTTATACAATGTAATAAACTTAATCTATGTACAAATCACACCGTTATCCACTACTTACTATAACAATAGAAATAAAAGTGATATTACAATACAATTTTACTAACTATAATAACTATAGGAGATATTGTAATGAATAATTAAAAAAAAAAATAATGATAACAATATTAAATATATACATAACAGATATAAATA